>QANU01097977.1:114294-156498 GCA_003254905.1 Nissolia schottii
CATGTACAATTATTATTTATTATGTTATACTATATTAATATTATAAGAACAACAATTTCCTACCCTTCAATACTTTTTCTTCTTGTCGAGAGTCGGTAGTTTAATTGACATTTCTCTTAATATTGTGTCAATCAAATGAATCAATTCTTTTTATCTCAAAGGTTAAAATGGTGTAAGGGGATACATGATCGCGTAGTTTGTGTATTCGAGCTTGTGCGATGGAATATACGGTTTAATTCAAACATTCAGTGTCGCTATCTTATCAGCTAGGATTTATAAGTTATTTTAGTCGGTCTAAAATGATTAGTTGGACTAAACCGAGACGCCACAAAAAAAAAAGGATACCTTTTCTTCTTTATTAATGTGCAATTTGATGAAATTAAAATATAGCACCTCTTCTTGGCTAGAGCATAAGGATGAGAGGAAAGTAAAAGAATGTCTTGGAACTTAGGAGTAAAGGTTACGAAAACTAAGATGAAAATGGAATCTCCACATATCCACTTTGTACGCTTTGCTTTTTATTCCTTAATCCATGAGACTCTGAGCCTCAAAGTTTACTTCACCAGCAAATCTATAATTTTTTTTTTTTAAAAATACTACATGTACACCCAATTTTATACACTCATATATACACCATTAATAATGCATAAACTTTATTCTCATGAGTGCACAAACATTACAAACGTATAGATGATATTCTCAATTATACTTAATTAAGTGCACAAACATTACATGTATTAAAACACAAACTTTATGTATATAAGTACAGAGTGTATGTATGGTGTATATTTTTTAGTGTACGTGTAGCAATACTCTTTTTTTTAAATGCTATTTGTATATTAAATGTGGTTTAGACATTATGACATTATGATTGGTCTCTCACACACATCATTAGACTCATATTCACATCATATTTTGTCCAATCTCTCACCACCCTTTTTTCTTCCTTCAGACACTTCAATTTTGTCCTTTCTCAGATTTACCAAGGCACTATAATTGCCATGCTTAAACACCAAACAGATTTTCCTCTTTTATCTTCTACCTAACTTTAAGGGAGTCTCATCGGTAAACTAAAAACTTTGGCGCAAACGGAAGATTGATTGAGGTCTTAGGTGTCAAGACCATGTTGAAGAATTTAGTGTTGTTTGAATGAAACATATTTGACTCAGTGAGGTCTCAATTAATCTTTTATTCGATCAGACTTTTAAACTAACCGATCAGATTCCCTTAAACTTGACTGAAATATCTTCAAAACACATAAGAAAAAGGAATGTTCTGTCATAACCATGGAAATTCTGTATGCACTTCTACAAAACTTCTTTCTAAGATCTTTACTTAAATGATAAAAAAAAATTAAAAAAATTTTTATAAGATGTCTCATTACAAAATGTTTCAAGAAACAGGAACAAACAGATAAAACTATCAAATTTCTCACTCCAAGCTTGATCCTGAATTTTTCTATTAAAGAGTCCTATAACAAACTTGATGTGCCTGAATATTCTGCTTTCCATCCTTCATTAATTTTCTCTATAAACTCTTCCACTCTTCTCCTCAGCTCATCATCTTCCCTTTCCTCTTCCTCCTCATTGCACCAAATATCATCATTGCCTCCACTTTCAATTTTTTCTGCCACCACTTCTTCGCAGACTCTGTGACAAGATACCATAGCATTGTCTGATCCATGTAGCTGACTCCACTTAGTAGTCGTTGCTGATGCTTCATTGGCATGTGACACTTCTCCAGCTTGATGAGATGATGCATTTTTGTTGACTAGAGTAAACTTTGTGGGATTAATGGCACTACTTTCTTGATCAAAATTGAGGCTTGGCTTCAAGTCCACTAGGATGATGACTATGATCAAATTGCAGAAGCAGAAAATGAAAGCAGTGCTGGAAGCTGCTTCAGTGATGAACTCCACCACAGAATCTAACATTCTTGTGTGAAGTGTGAATAATTGGTATTATTCAAATACAAAGAAGGAAAGTTTAGAGTAAAGAGTTAGGCACAGAAAGCTATGGTTTATGGAGGTTGAGGATTTTAAGGGCCTATTTAAAGTCCTGTTTGGATAGGTGCAAACGTGGACAGAACCTTCTTTTTTTATTTAGGCAATTTTCAAGAAGCTGATGGTGACGTGTGGGGAGAAAGCTACCAGCGCAGAAGAATACAATAAACTTTTTGTGTAATAATAGTATTTGATGTATTAATGTGTGTGACAAGTTTCATCCAACTGTATGTGGGGCTTTTAATTAAATTAATCAAAAGTGTATATTGTACCATAAGAGAAACTCACATGCAACTTTGTTAATTGGTCTTGACATCATTCGCCAAAATTTTTAGGGAAAATTAAAATAAGACATCACTTTATTATTTTTTTGTTATTTGAGGTGATAGAAATAAAAACACAAAATTAGACTATACTTTTACTTTATAAAAATAACTTTCAAATTAAAGTAATATAACATTTTAACCATCTATTTGTTATCAACCAATTTTTAGAGTTGATTTAATTCTGTGATGTTTTATTTTAACTTTTCAAGAACTTATTTGATGTTAAATAATTTTTAATATTAGAGTTTTATATTTTTTAAAAATATAACTTAGGGTAATTTTTATATAGAGTTAAACATCTCATCTATTTTTTATGAATTAGATTTTGAAATTAAGTTAGTCTCGTTTAATTCTTAAGAATATGAACAAAATGGATGATTACTTAAAGATTTATGTGATTTTTCTTTTTATAAATCTTCCAATTGTTGATTTATAATATTAATTTTCCCTCAATCATGGCCTACTTGAGGTTAGAAAAAAAGGAACAACTAGAGGGATTAGGATTAGGATTCCTAGGGTAGTTGAAGATTGTGAAAATTTGGACAATGACCTAATGAAAACGACCAAGGACCTAACCAAATAACCAAACGCTTTTCCTGTGGGAAAATGTTGTTGTTTTGTTTGCTTGAAAATGTCACAACTGATGTTCACAGCTTGTCTCTTGTAGTTTATGTGTGTTCTCATGCTGATCTTTCTCTGAATATGACCCCATCAAAGAGATAAAAAGAACGAGAAAGAAACTATTTAGTGAAGATAACTTACGTAACCAAATAAAATAAAATTGTGAAGTGCTGGAGATAATAAAATACCAGTGCTTTTATGATTTTATTATTGATTGAGATGTTAATGTACTTATCTACAGACAACTTTTTTTAAAAAAAAAATTTTAAAGTGGATTTGGTTTTACCCTGTAAACAAGGATATATAATTTGTTCTAAGTTTATGAATGAATTTTTCATAGTCCATTTTATATGATACTAGATTGAATCTAAGCTTGAAACACAAATAAGCAGTCAAATAAAGTAAAGCCATGGAGAATAGTCTTGTAGTAAAGAGTTTAGATAATTTATATGACCCTATAATTTAAAGTTCATTTGATGCTCTCGTTATTTATTTATTTTTTGTGTGTGTTATTTTATTGTGGGTTACCTTTTTAGTATTATTTTTGGGTCCACCCTTTTTATTTGTAATAGCTAGTTCCTTTCTTAGGAGAATTTTGTCCTCGTCCTAACCATAAAATAAAGGAAAGGAAATTTAATTACTTTATTTGACAATTTATTTAGGTACATCCGTGGTAATAAACTTTAAATTATACCATTAGAGACCTATTTGACAAGTTAAAGAGACTTTCGTTGAGGACGGAGGACGTAAATCATTTCTCATCAAATCAAAGAAAGAAAGGAAGTTATACCTGTTTTAGTTAACATTGTTGATGATTGAAGCTCACCATCAGTAACGGGTATCCGCCTTGGTTGGCTTCCAATTGCACCAAATCGGTTCCCTTTCTGACTCATTCCTTTATGTTCTAACTATTTTGTTGCGTTTATAAAAGACTTATGTCTTTAGGTATGGTACAAGTTAAAATTTTCATTGATTTAATATGACGATTGAGATTGAATCAACAACAATTATTATATGCATTACATAAAATAAGGCACATTCTGCACCATTTCATCTCATCCATTCAAAAAGAGATTGCACGAGATTATTATGATGGGGTTGTTGCACAATAGAATCCTTAATCTCCACAAACTCACCCTCCTCCTCCTCCTCATGGTCTGCTACCACCAGCCACTGCACCAACCACCATATCAATTTCACCCTCTTCCTCTTCTTGCTTCACCACCGTCCTTCATGTCCGCACATAGTCATGGCCGCGCACAACCACCCACCACCACCACCACCACCATCCACCGTACCTAGAAATCATCAACAACCCAGAAATCGCAACAACAATAACCCAGAAAAAAGAAATAAAGTGCCACGTGAAGGGTGTCTCAATCTCTAATTAGAGAATGAGAGAGAATTATGAATTGTCATTAAGCATATGAACCTCTAATTAATCTTAATTCTAGAATTATCGTATGTAAGGTATCAAGAAACTACTCCTCCATAGGTGGAGGAATAAAACTCATAATTATAAATAAAATAAGAATAAATAGATTTGAAAATTAAGAATAACCTAAATTAAAAATTAACAGAAGAAACAGAGTCAAACACGAAGGAACTCGAATAATAACTCGAGAGTTCAAACAATGCTTTAATGAAAATAAATTATCTAAGCAACACTAACAAAGACCTAAGGTGCTAAAAAAATATATAAAAAGTGTAGAGAAATTATTCTAAGAAGGCAGGGTATTAAGTTATCACCTTTTCCCTTCACCCTAGGTCTATTTATAACCCCCAAAAGGTCACAAAATAGGGTTTTATGAGACTCGTTGCAGCGCCCTTAAAGTCCAATTTTGCCCTTGACGTCTTCATGAAAGTTGTATATATTTCAATTATACATGAAATAGAGTCAAATTTTTTCTCATTTGGACTTTGGATGAAGAATTTATGTCCCAATCTTGGTGACAGCTCCAATATGAAGTTTCAGCATCATTGTTCTTACTTCCAAGCTAAAAATGATCAAGTAGACAATCAATTCATCTCTTCGGCTCTTCAAGAGAGTTTTATAGTTTCCTCTTTGCTTTCCAAAAATATAGGAATTGAAAGAAATGCATGTCTACAGCTCATGGTTCACCCCGAATACATAAATAGCGCCTTAGAGTTTTGGCTTAGCTCATTTTTCACTTCCTTTTACACCTGTACTTGATCCCTATAACTTTAACAACTCAAACAAGAGGATTTAAATGCATATTTTATTCAAGATATTTAAAAACATTCAAAAACGGTGCTCTAAATTTCAAATTTCTCAATTATGCACAAAAGAGGACAATGTGCAAAACATAGCAATTAATCATCACAATTGCACATTTTTAGGATGCAGTGTTCCATCATAGAATAATAAAATGGGGTATAAAACCACCTATCAACAGCCATAATGTTGTTAACTTTCAGTGTGTGATAGAGACCCGTTGCTCGACGAAGCAACAAGCCAGGGTCTGTGCAACATTAACTCCTAAGCAACCGGATGATGTCGTTGCAATGCGATTCGGCCCATTGCTCGAAATAGAGGGTGACCAAGTAAACCACCCTTGATGCTAGCTCTAGTTGATTCATATGACCTGAATAGTCATTTTCTAAACACACCGGCAGACAAAGTTAATGTTAAAACCAAGTTGATTGGAGTCGTACTTGGACTACCATGTTCACGTAACTTCTATCCACGATACCGTACAAAAACAACAGATGTTATATAGTTCTTCGCTCTATGTACATGGGACCAGTTTAGTGTGGTCAAGGCGGAGCATGTAGCCGTCACTGGTCCATATATGAAGAAGTCACTTCTGCACCTAGTGACAAGGGTAAACAACAACCTAATTGGCCCAAAGTTCTGCCTAGCATTCTTGATGTCTTCATTAAAATGCTTCTTATGCCCGAACACTTGTCCGGTCGCAAGCCTAGCATACATGTCAGCTGTCCTGGACGTAGACAATCCATGGTGATACAACTGGAGCAAATACATCCATGAGTACATGGTGGATGGAATAAAGCAGTACAAGAATGACAAGTTAAAGACAATAAATGAATTCTTGTACGTGTTGAAGGTATGTGAACAACAATTATATAACTGTTTTGGTTTTACTCACACTAACACAAAAATATTTGAGAGTTTATTGCAAAAGTGTGTTATAGTTTTTGCATTCTATGCACACTGACAGATAATGTTTGTGAATTATGGTCTCTAAAGTTTGTGCACAATACCATACAATGTTTGTGTATTTCTGTCTCTAATGTTTGTGCACATTGAAGCGAAAATGTTTGTGAATTATAATTGTGCATGTAGTCTTTTTGTGTATGATTTTTGGTTATTAATCAAGTTTGTGCACTATATCTAAGAGTTTCTGAACATTATGAGTCTTTTTTAAATGTTTGTGCACATTAACACATACCACTCTTTACAGGTCTTGTACTTCCACAAGGACAAGTTGGTCCTTTCGATCTAATCAGAGATTCACTATCGCCATGGATCAGATATTAGACTTACAACAAGATAAAGGAGAAGCTTAGGGCCAAAATGTCAAGCTCAACAATGAGCATATCTATTTATGAGATGTCTATTTATGTCTTGTGTTCGTACTTTGCATAGCAGTTCAGAACTATGAAGCCTGCATTTGGACTTAGCATGAACCTTAGTCTTGTAATTTTTATCTTTTTTTATTCCAAAAAATTTTCAAGGTGGGTTTGGCATCTATAATTTTACTAAGGTTAGAGAATACTGCTAGACTCACTGATGAATGTACTTAGATCACTTACCAAAATAGTTTTTATATCAACAACGAAAATTAAATTAGCGTCTTTTTTAAAATATAAGTCTGTTACTTACTAATTGAGTCTATCATCTTTGAGTACTGCTACTTGAATAATAAAATTGGACAACGTATAAAAATATAAGAAGATGTGAGTGATCATGAGCCCCCCACATAATTATTGTACTCTACATGTACACTCACATCTTGTTGAATTTTTATATGTTATCCAATTTTGTTGTTCAACTAACATTACCTATCATCTTTGGTTCTTGTAAATTGTTTACCATTACAATCGAAATTTTTGTTTGCAGATCGGTCCAATTGGTATGGTCCAAAAGAGGTCCATCCAATAGGTTATGGGCGTAACGAGACAACAAAAGCATTCCAATAAAATATGTGTGGTTTAAACTTGTGATTTGGTACTAGTCGATCTATGGCCATAGTCAATCCAAGCTCAGTATAGCATTTTATTATTGGATTATTATGGATTGGGTTGTTACCCATATTAGATGACACTCCACAGCATGTGAGATGCAACTTCTGACATAAACTTTGAAGCATTCAAGGCCCAATAACATCATCTAAAAGAATCATGGCGTTACCTCCATACACCATTAAAAACGAAAATTACATACTTCCATCTGCAAGAGGAATATTCTACCCGAATGGTACCCGAATGGTAGTAGCTAAAGTGACATCTCTTTTAGCCCGATGCTAAGGGATAATTTAAAGGAATTGTGTTTGACTCTTAATAATGGACATATAACGCGTCCGCAGAATTGAAGTGTTTTCATGAAAGTTGTAGATCTTTAATTTTACATGAAATTAATACAAATTTTGCCTCGTTTAAACTTCATATGAAGTTATACCCCTGATCTTTGTTACAGCTCCAATCTTAAATTTTAGCATCATTATTCTAACTCTCAAGTTAAAAACGATCAAGTAGACAATTGATTTAACTTTTTTTCTCTTCATGAGAGTTGTAAAACTTCCTTTTAACAGAATACAAAAATAACGTAAAAGGCAAAATTAAGCAATGATTCTCACAATTGGACGCAAAGAGACTAGGATGCAAAATCAATGCAAATTCAACACTTTAAGCATAAAAACCATGCAAAATGTCTAATAATAGGAGAACAAATAGGTGCATAAATGCAGCCAATCGAATTCCTCCACACTTGAACAATTGCATTTCCTTATGCAACTCACTAGGATGCAACACAACAAGCAAAAACATCAATAAAATCAAAAGAGTCACATCATCTAAACAAAAGGAAAGAGGAAACATAACTAGAGATGGTTATCACAATAACACTCAATTTATAGATTTGCATAAAAAAGAGATATATAATAGCAATTGCAAGACTCAAGCATGCATGATCGGGATGGTATTCACAAGGTAAATGTGTATCATTCTATTATTCAGTGTATATGGTTCATTCAAGCGCTCTCTCAAACACTTCACAATAATCGCCTCATAAACTTGACTTTCTTCTAAACATTATGGATTAAACATTAGACATGACATGCATCGAGAGATCTTTTAAGGGTTATAATGGGGCTAAGGTCAAGGTGAAATATGTATATGGTTAGTGAGCTAAAGCCTAAAAGAGCTATTTTCAAACCAACTTTAACTAGCGGACGTATAATGCGTCCAAACCAAAACTATATCTATCTTCAAAAAAAATATTTTACAAAAACGAATCTTCTCATGCCAATTATTTACATGATAAGTTTAATAGTAGATCTTTTACTATTAATTATCTTTTGGCATATATACCTTTTTTGAGTTTCACATTTTAAATTAACGATAATCTTTCATCATTAATTAATTTAAAATATCAAATTCAGACACATTACAAAAGAGAAATACATAATAAAAAATCATGCATAACCCGTTAGCTATAGCAGTTGTAAGTGATATATATGTCTAATCCAGCTAGAAGCACCTTGAAGGATCTAAATCAAAACCAATTATCCTGTGAATTCATTCAGTGGTTTCATGTGATTGCTTCTCGGAGAATTAAGAACAATTAGGTTATCGATAAATATTGTAGTAGAAAATTTAATTTGATTATACCAAAATGGAATATTGTCCGCCAGAAGTCTCAAATAGTGGACACTGTTTCGCTAGGAATCCCAAACTAATGTGCACCAGGAAAAATGTTTCCACATAATTATTATTTTATTTTCCAGCTAAATTGTAAAAAGAAAAAATGATTCAAAGAATTTCCCAACGAATAAATCGAAACCATTTGAGGCATACACAGAGAGGCGCAAATCAAAGAGGATCCATCACAGCACAAGGAGTAATATTCACACACTCCCCAGTTCATAGCACCATTATGATAAGGTCACTAGATAACAAGTTCATGTCACAAGCTTCAACGGGGAAGGCCATGGCAGCACCATGTCATCAGAGCCATAGAAAAACAACCTTATTGGTGGTCCCATGTTGCAGCAGTGGTCAGAGTAATCATCCAGTTACACCTAATGCACTCTCAACCAGGGCAAAGTCGTCTCCTTGGTGCATTCGTGAGCCCACACAATCTTACGTCCACTCCAAAACAGTAGTAGGTAACACTACCCCCCACCCCTAACAATATTAATGTTTTAATCATTGATTAATTTTGATACAGTGTTTGTATAATTTTCAAATGGGTAAATATGTTCGACTCTCACACAAGTCTAAGTCTAATGTATTTAAAAAAATTTGATTGGATAATACTACCATTATTGTATCATTAGATTACATGTTGCAGCATTTTTTTTAATTATGATTGACTTTTGCACTCACTATCTATGACAACACATGAAAAGATGTTACTTTTGCTTTGTGACAACCTATGATCAGATGATGCATGGAGATTAAACTCTTACAATAATTATGAAAAAAATCAAGTAAATTTAATTCATTTTATGATAAAAGTTTCTGACTCTCTAAGACTTTGTGTACACTCGGTTGTATCAAAATTAAATCATTTTTTACAGAAAAAACAAGGCGAAAAGTGATAATGTTATTTGTTTTTGTTATTTGTTATGTGATTACAGTCCATTATCATGCATGTTTCTTTGTTTCTTATTGTAAGTTCTGTTCTCATTTGCAGCAATTTTGTTATGAATCTGATTCAGTATACTAACCACATTCATTCCCTGACATGTGTGTGTGTGTGTATATATATATATATCAGAAGCAGCAGCAATGGAGAGCACATGTTTAGAGCTGGTAGAGTTCCCTTTGTTGAATGCCAATTACAAAGCATGCACCATTCCTTGGAGGGTTCCTTCTGATGATCCACGCTTCCCCACACCCACTGAGCTATCTTGGATCAATCTCCTCCTCCACGTTATCCCCTCCTACAAGTATGCAATGCTGCTGCTTCTTTCCCTTGTGTTTATCTTTTTTTAATTTCCACCAATACTAAATGTGTGGTTCACATTTCTTCTTTTTCTTTTCAACTTCCACAGAACGAAAAATGTGGTGTGGTTCAAATTTTTCTTTAGTAATTCATATCTTGCATGCCCTTTTGACAGCAATGGCTTATTTGACTCTTTCTGTTCCTAAACAAATCCCAAAAATTCTTAGGTACTATTGCAACAAGAAATTTCTTTTACTTTGATTTTGATTCATTCATTAATTGCTACATCACAATTGAGGTCATTCTTATCCTTTTAACTGATAAATTTTTAAGTACTCTTGGAGTAGGAAAATATTTTAGACATAAATTTTGCAGGTCATAATTTTCAATCACTTTTCTTATATTGTAAATGCAATAACTGATGTGTCAAGTAATGAAAATTCTTGATGTGAGAGCACTAAGATTTATTTATTTTTTTTCCTTCTTAATCACCCATGATAAGTGCAAACAGCAAAATTCACAATAGATGAATGTTTCAATTTATGGTTTGAGTGTGTAGTTTCTAAGTTTATCATCGTACTTTGCTTATATCCTGGAGATAACAAACAAGTGCAAACAGAGTTTGAGAGTGTTTGTTAATAAAATTGTGGAAGCACAGTGTAGTTGATGCTTTGATTTAGTAATTTTGGTATGTAGAAACAAGTCCTTAGACAAGAGCAATATTAGTGTAACCCCTTAGATGCTTTATAGTGAAATATGTGGCTTTTTCATACATGACAATTATATCGAATTCTCTTGTTTACATCAACGTTTGGGTTTGATTTGGCACAGGAAGCGTGCTGCGAGCGATACTAGTGTTCCTGATGCTGCAAATAAAGCTGAAAGATTTGCTCAAAGGTGAGCTTTTAATGATTCTTTCTTTCTTTTTTCATTGTCTACTCAGAGCAGAGCATGGATGATACCCATCCCCATCCTTTCCAATCGCAACATCAGCACACTTTTGAAAACTAGAAAGGCATTATGTTTTTGATGGATCTTTTATCCTGCGCTTGTAACTCAAATTCTGGCTGTTGAATATTGCTTCAAATTTGTTTATGCATTTCCTGCATGCGATTAAGGTATGCCGAAATACTAGAAGATTTAAAGAAAGACCCTGCGAGCCACGGAGGGCCTCCTGATATCATTGTATGGTTCACTAGTTTGATCGATATTTGTCAAATTTCAAAGCTTGTGTATCTTCCTTTTGTTTGTTCATATATTTCGTTTGTTGTGGGGGGTCTAGCTTCTGTGCAGACTTCGCGAGCAAGCACTCAGAGAAGTGGGATTCAGAGATATCTTCAAGAAAGTGAAGGTTAGTTTTTAACTGCGCTAATTTAATGGCTTTCTGCGTTCATACGTTAGATGTGGTTGAATGAAGGAATGCTTGCTTTATTGTGTTGGTTGTGGCAGGATGAAGAGAATGAAAAGGCCATCTCCTTATTTGAGGACGTTGTCCGTCTTAACGACGCCATTGAAGACGAAGGAAAGCGGCTTGAGAATCTAGTGAGAGGAATTCTCGCAGGAAACGTATTTGACCTCGGTTCTGCCCAGGTAGGTGGGATTTGCTCCATGTAATTCTGGTGCAATGGTAAGTAACAATTGTGACTAGTTGTTGCTGCGGCTTATGTGTTCCCTCAACTCATTGAAGCTTGCAGAGGCTTTCGCTAGGGATGGAATGTCTTTTCTGGCCACTTGCGAAAAGCTTGTCCATCGGCCCTGGATCATCGATGACCTCGACACTTTCAAAGCGAAATGGAGCCAAAGGACGTGGAAGAAGGCAAGGTGCCATGTGTCTGTTTTCTTCAGCATAATTTTGTGCACTGCTACTGTCCTAATCAATCCCTTTCTTATCATGGCTGGCAGGTTATCATATTTGTTGATAACTCGGGTGCAGATGTCATTTTGGGTATTTTGCCCTTTGCAAGGGAGCTCCTTCGCCGCGCCACTCAGGTTCGAAATTGGATTACTGCCTGCTTAAACATAACATACTTTGTGTGATCCTGTCTTTGAATGCAGGTTGTATTGGCTGCTAATGACTTGCCTTCCATCAATGATGTTACATACTCTGAACTAACTCAAATTATATCAAAGGTAACAAATATTAGGTCTACCAAGCTTTCGGTATGCCCGGATTCTTCGCTAACTCTATCATCTCTCTTGTCAGTTACGCGATGGAGAAGGATGTCTCATGGGTGTCAGTACTTCCAATCTTATCATTGCCAACTCTGGCAATGATTTACCAGTAAGAAAATTAGTATACCATGTAAATTCTGGTGTCTATATGGTTTTTTTGGCCCCATGTGTGATGTTTACATTTATTTTTTTTGTTTCTTGTTTTGTTTATCGGATTGCGCAGGTTATTGATCTTACTCGGGTGTCACAGGAGGTTGCTTACCATGCCAGTGATGCAGATCTTGTCATCTTGGAAGGGATGGTAAGTTCTACCTTGGAATATTGTTTGCTCTGCTAGTCTGGTACTACTATCAAGGTTTTTATTTTTTCAGTGCTTGCTCCAATGAGGCCTTTATATTTAACTGAGCCTTGTCACAGATTTTAATTTCATGAAGAAATTTCTTAAGAACTCTACTCTTATTATGAGGAAAATATGCTCAACTGGACCCTAATATCTAGGGGCCTGCATATATATGTGTTGGGACATTCTTAAGCAAGACATTCAATGTATGTACTGATCAAACAAATTTATTTTAGTTACTCTTGTTCAATTTTCACAGCATCTCCATTCACAAAATGTGCATTTCTGAAACTTTGGTATTGGTACTATACAGGTTATTCTGGCATTGTTCAATATGGTAACTAACCAATATTGTATTACTCGTTAAAACTTAGTTTCTTCTTCGTTTTACCATAAACTAATTGCCACAGGTGACATGTATATACTGATGGATGAAAAATGTTAAAAGAGATAAGGAAGAGGAAGAATTTACAATGGAGAATTTATCACACATACCCTAGAATTGAATTCATAAAATTTGTAAAAATGGCATGCTTCTTCGTACATGATTTGGCCTATTTATAGGCTCAAAGCTTGAATAAAAAGGCAAACAAAACATTGCTTAATGGAATTACAGTCTAATTGTAATACAAGTTGAGCAATTGTGCTAAGTAGTGCAAGTGTTACATTAGTTGATATATTAGTTGTGATACAAGTTGAAACCAAGTATCATTTTAACCTCATGTACAGCTGTAACATGGATTAATCTAAGCCAAATGTTAGTCAAAGGCGATGAGAGTAATTGTTGACCACAACTTGAAAGATTTTATCCTTTTTGTTTTCTAAGTACCACCTTCATATACGCACATTAAACCTGACCTTATACTTCTTTTGGTAGGGTCGTGGAATAGAAACAAATCTCTACGCCCAATTCAAATGTGATTCCCTCAAGATTGGAATGGTAATGCACTTTACCATTGTTTTCTAGTTTAATGTCACGTGAAAAATTGAATTCTGATTATTCTATTATTCTTTGTTATTTCTTAATTTCTTGCCGTATATTTTTGTACAGGTGAAACATCTTGAGGTTGCAGAGTTTCTTAGGTCACGTATGTATGACTGTGTAATCAAATACAATGAAGTTTAGAGCTCATAACTAAGGCTGATTCTTTGCTAATACTGCTTTTGCAACCATATACCTTTTAGATTGAAATTTTTAATATTAAAAGGGGGCCTAAATTGAAGAATTTAATACTGTTTTATATCTTTGGTTTGAGGGTGAATGCCAAGTTCTTTGGAGTTCAATTTTATGAATTTACAAAATATTGAGTTGGATTTAGTGTTTTTATATTCGGAAAAATCTTGAGTCATAAGAATTATACGTGACGTCAATGAGACAAAGGTCTGACTCATTTATTTTAAAATTATGTTTTATTTTCTATTCCACTCATCCCGAAGGCAATCAATCATCAACAAAATCTATGTTAAGTGTCAAAACATGGTTGGAGGGATAGAAAATGGGACAAAATTTGAGAACAGTTAATTTTCTTCTGGAGTGTGTCACAGTATATTCAGTTTCCCTAGTTTTAATTGAAATTTATGATTACCATAGCTAAAGTTGTATATATCTTTCTATATCCGGAGTACCTTTTTCTTTAATGAGATGGCCATAGCATTTGAGTACTCTGTGAAAAGTATCAACCTTTTTTATCTTGACTTTTACATCTCAATAAACATGATTTCAACGATGATATTAGTAGCTTTCTCCATGATAGTTATAAATATTTTTTTATACAAACGATATTTACCTTGACGCATAAAAAAACAAACGATATTTACCTTGAATTTAACATGTCCCAATAAATTCTAGTGGGATCAGATGGTCACTAATTAATTGGTTCGAAAAATATTTTATCTACAATTAAAAATCTGTACGATTCACTTTTATTTAATATGTGCTTCCTTTTATTTTTTTCTTACTTTTTAATTTTTTTTTCCTCTTCTTTTTTAATCTTTTATTTTTTATATCATTTCCTTCTTATTCTTTATGGATTCAAGGTTCTCATTTTTGTTTCCATCATATTCCTTATTTTTTACTTTTTAAATGTTTGTGCATGTGTAAAAAAGTTTGTGCATGTTTATTCAAAAATTTGTGCATGTGAACACAAAAATTTTCTTCTTTGTTTTCGTTTTTGTTTACATTTTCGTCATATTTTTTGTTTCTAATTATTGAAAAGTGTGTAAATGTCATTTCAAAAGGTTGTGCATATGTTTTAAAATGGTTGTGCATGGCAAAGAATGAGTCAGCGCGTTTAAAGTATGAGTGAGGATAGGGGTGAACACGGGTTTAACCCAACCCGCCGACCCGCCAGATCCGACCCAATCCGACTCGTTCGGGTCGGGTTAGTCGGGTCGGCGGGTCAGCGGGTGAGACCTGACAGATCCGTGTGGTAAGACGGGTCGAGTCTCAGATTCGGATTTTTAGACCCAACCCGACCCATGACCCGAACATATATTATCTGTAAGCATTTGGATCTATAAGCATTTGCAGCTTCGTTCCCACTCCCCACCCTTCCTTCGTTCCCACTCCCCACCCGCGACCCCCACCTGCGCTGCGAGTCTGCCACCGCCGACCACGCCACCGGCCACCAACCCTTCGCCTTCGTCTCCCGCTGCCACCAACCCTTTGTCTCCGCCCCCTCCCCTCCACCTCGCCTCCATACCCTTCCTTAAACGACCTGTTCAACGCACGCTGCTATTGCCCCCTATCACGCCTCCAGAGGTTGTTGTTCAGCTGCTCCCCGTGATGGCACTCTTGCCGAGAAAGCCCTTTCACATCAAAGGGGACCAGATCTCTCATACGTGGGTTGCCCGCGTATCCTCGTGGATTCGCCTCCACCTCGCCTTCGCTCATCTCCGCCCCCTCCTTTCCACCTCGCCTTCGCTCGTCTCCACCCCTCCTCTCCGATTAGGTTTGATTTTATTTTTCCTAATTTAACCCTAATTTTGCTGTGTTGTTTGCTGTGTGTGTGGGGGGGCTGTGTGTGTGGGTGGGTTGGGTGTGTGTGCTGGGTGGGCTATGGGCTGGGGTAAAAAAAAAACAATATTTTAAAAAAAAAAAAAAAAANGGAGATGGAGAGAAAGTGCGACAATTACTTTTTATCATTTAATGCGCCGCAAATTCAATTTGATTTGGTTTTGTATTTGAAAAATTTTGTGCCTGTGTGTAAAAAAAATTTGTGCATATATATACAAAAGTTTGTGGACTCGGTGTCATTGTTAGACCATGGATTGGCAACATAGTTGGTAGCATTTGGACTATACACCTAACATTGCTCAATTATTCCATATGTCCACTTTTTGTCGTCGTTTTTCAAACAAAAATTTATTCAAGATTAATTGTCCTTTGATTAAACTAAGGAAACATTAAATGTATTTTTACACTTATATTTTTATTATCTTTCATACTTTCCACAACACTTAATAACTATAACACTTATTGTTTAAAGTTAATTTTGTCTATACACTTTATATTTTCTTTATCTTAATATTAATTAAATAATTTTTTAAATTACATATTTTTGTTTTAAAAAAAAAAGACAACAGAAAGTGGCCAGAAAGAGTTGTTTTGAGTGGAGCTTGAAAGAATAATATTACTCCTCTCAATCTCAAATTCGTAGTTAATCAAAATTCTTAAATTAGTACCAAATGGATCAATTGGTATTCGTTTACTACGAAGATTTGATTACCCTCATGCTTCTTTTGTATTTTAATTATTTTATTTATAATCTCAAAACAAGAAATATTATTTGCTGAAAACTAAGCAAAATGAAAAAGAATACAAATGCTTAATTTATAGTGCGTGTGCTTTTAATAAACACAAGGAGAGACGTATTCTGTAAGAGAGGGGATTTGTATATATGTTTATGATCAAAGCAAGATTCTGCTTTTCAATTGCATGTCGCAATTTTCTTTACTCGAGCCTTGGGTAACGGCAGTCGAACCCCACCATTCGTCAATCAGACATCATCTAGTCATCGGTCGGATCTTCGGTGAGGTCCGATTGTTGGCTGGCCATCACCAATAGTCAACTGGCCATTGTCTGTTGCCAGTAGGACCCTGCTTAAATTTGGTAAATATAATTTTAGCATTTGAACAAAGTATTTTGTAAATGATGTAATATAATTATGTATCCAAAATTATAAAATTTTAAAAGAAAAGAAGTTCAATTGAATTATTTAAATTTCCTTATATTTTAAATTTCTTAAAATTTAAAAATACATCACCTAAACACAGCCTTAAATTTTAACATAGCCAAAAACCCAATTTGATGGGACTTGGTGACAAGTCCAAAACAACATTTTTTTAGACTAAGTTTGCATCAATCAGTAAACTTAGAAGTCCAAATGGGTGAAAAGTTGCATTATTAGTATTACAAGATATATAAAATCATTTCAAATGTCCCTAGGGCTAGGCATGGAAAGGGTGGAGAAAACTATGGAAAAGAGTTTGAGTACCATTTTGTAGGTGGTGAGACACAGAACGGTCACCAGCAGTATCATAGAGGTAGCCATCTAAAGGATGTTGTAGCATTCAAAAAAATCGAGGCGCGCGGTGGCTATTGCCATTTTTGTGGATAACCTTCTTCTAACCATGACCAAGTCTTGGCTATGGCAACTCTTTGAAAAGGAAGGGAAGATCGTGGGTATCTTCACTTCCAGAAAAAAGCAGAAGACATCAGTGATGTCTTTTGCCATTGTTCATTACGGTCATATGGGTGACACTCTATGAGCAATTGATAATAGAAATGGGATAAAATTTAGAGGTAATATTATCGAAGTGAAGGAATCCAAATATAAGAGAGATGAAGTTCACCAGAACCGTGGCAGAAATTAAGTTCGCCAGAACATGGAGCTATCGTCTACAATTCTGAAACATGATATGATTCCTTTTAAACTAGATATGCGCATCAACAGTGGAATGAGCCAAAGGTCCTACAAAGATGTGGTTAAGGATAAGACTTCTTGGATGGAGAAGGAAAAGGCTCCAACAGAGAATCTAGATAGTGGGTTGGGCATAAAGAACTAGAATGATAAAGGTGAAAAGCAAGTGGTGATTCAGGGAGAAGAAGATGAATTGATGAATCAACTCAAAAGAAGAATCATTGGACTTTCAAGCTATCCAATTGATTGTGAATCAATGTCCGCGAAGCTCGACTCTCATTGGCAATCAATCTCAGAGTTCTTCAGTTGGGAGCCTATAAAACTCATTACTTTCATTACCACAGGGGATACGAAGACACATTGCTAAATGGTGCTACGTGGCTTCATGAACTTTTCACCAAGGTGAAAAAATGGATTGCTGATTGCATTGCAGACTCTTGAAGGGCTTGGCTTGAGGTTTGTGAGTTACCTCCTCAAGCCTGGACAAGCTCCAATTTCTCCAAAATTGGAGGCACTTGGGGGAGGTTCATTTGCACCGATTTTCCAACAAAGGAAAGTTCAAATTTCTTGTCAGTAAAGATCCTAATCGAGACACGTGTGTTCCCTTACATTGAAAGTTGGCTAATTTTGGTCCTCAATGGTAAGGGTTTTGATGTCAGCTCAAAGAAGTTGGACATGATACGGTATCCCTTTGGAACCCTGTGCTAGTCGCCAAGAATAGCAGAGGTGATTTGAAAATGATGGAGCTATCAAAAAGTGACTCCCATGTGAAGATGGATCGTCTCCTTGGCAATGATGAGGAGGGGCCCATGCTTTCTTTGACATTTCCTGTGGAGCCATTCTCTGGGATGAGGTCGTGGTGACACACGATGAGGTCATGACGAAAAACCCTAATCTCGATGCAAATTGTCTTGTCAGAATAAAGAACGTACGAGTGCGGTTTGAGAGTGAAGAAAAAGAGTCCAAAGATGAAATGATCATGTATTCAAATGATAGGGACTCATAGGAGGTCATTAGAGCCTTCAAAATGGGCTCAAAGAAAGAAGGGAAAGTTGGGATGAGTGCTTGATTTTGAGACTAATAAGAATCTTAAAGAACTTAATGAAGCGGAGAGGTCCCATATGGGCCAAGTTAGAACTAAAGGGGGATTTATGGCCCAAGTTGCCCCGGGTTTGATGTTGTGGATCAGGTTCGATAAACCCAATTGGACCACTATGACCCACATTCCATCTCCATGTAGCAAAACCTTCGTTGCTCTGATGACGATCAACAACTAAGAAGTGAAGGCATTGACATGTGTCAAGAAGATGACATTAATTCTGAGAACTCGGCAAAAAGGAGGAAGAAGAAAAGGAAAAAAGCAAAGGTGAAAGTCAAAATCTCAGTCAAGAAGGACCCGAAGAAAGTAAAGAACCCCAGGAAGGAGGCTCTTAAAACATGGGTTGTGGGTCAACTTATTGGGTTGTAAGAAGAGATAGACTCAGAAATGGTTAAAGCTTATGAGGAAGAGAAACCTGGAATGATAAATAAGCCAAGGTTGAGATCTAGATCAAGGTGGCGTGCTGATAAACATGAACAAGCGGCAAAACCAAGTGAGCTTTTGGATGCCCAATGAATTTTCTAAATTGGAATATAAGAGGTATGGGGGATGATGGGTGAAACACCCTAGCTAGGTAGCTCACGCTTAAGTCACAAACATGCTTTTAGGTTATTATCTGCTTTGATTGGGATTACTTTTAGCCCCTACTTTTAAGGTTGCAAACATTTCTTAACCGAAAATATGAACCATTTGAAACTTTTCCTTTTCTTTATTAATTCATAAACTATGAGCCGTGCATGTTCAAAGAATTATGTACATATACAAGCGACAACCGACAGAGGGGATTGTCGTACTGAATAGCACAGGATATTTATATATACAATCATATGGTCCCAAAATACAAATACACAGTCAAATATAATAATACTCACCACATTTAATACACAATCATTAAAGGCCTGTCTAGACCATCTTTTACGTCGGAGACCAATATGACAAGTGTTGTATTTTGAAAAATACATCATGCCTCATTTCGCAATAAAACTGAATATCTTCACATTTTGTAAGACTATAAAAAAAGATTACAAAGAGGAACAAACACACCACAAAGGAAAAAAAAGACACACCACAAAAGGAAAACAAAAACTCCGCAAATGGGATAATTTGTTCGAAAGATACACCCTAATCACACAAATCAAAGCAGAAAAAAAAAAGAATAAATAGCCCAAGAATATTAACGTGGTTCGACATTCATTGCCTTTCCACGATTTCACAAATCAATCCACTAATTTTTTGTAACAAAGTACAATCACCAATCTCAAAATCTATCTCAAACTCAAAAACTCCAATCTCACAAAATAATATATTTTTCATTCAAAGGAAATACTCACTCTACTCATAAATTTTTCACCACCTAACAAAAAATTTCTCAGAGCAAAACACTCACAATTCTCTGTCACTCTTTTCTTCACACTGCTCGCACAAGACAATCTTTTTAATTCTTCTATCTCACTTCGACCAAACTCGGCACAACTTTAGGCTAAGGAACAACTCCTTTTATATCAAAGCATTAGCAGGTGGGAGGGGTTCGATCCCTACCTCCTGTGAATGGAGCAAACCCACAGGCCAGCCGTATACCCCTTAACTGGACTTCAGAACGGCGAGGGATTAGTCTCACCTGACACGCGGGTGGGGATACCCTGGGAAACCAAAAAAAAAAAAAAGCATTAGCAGGGTACAACACACACTTTCACACATTCGCTGCTTCCTTTCTTTCTTTCTTTTTTCTTTTTTTTTTTTAAGAAAAATGTTATTTGTACACCTTAAAAATAACTACTTAATAGAGAAATAAACATTACAAAACAAAGAAATAAATATTACAAAGCAAAGAAACAAACATTGTCATCGAGCATTTTTGTATGTCCGTGCACACGAAAGTTTAATGTTACTACAAAATAGTAAAACAAACATTGCCATTAAACATTTATGTGTGCTCATGCAAGCATGTGTTTAATATTACTTGTTTTATGTGTTTGATAATGCTTGTTTCTCTATTATGTAATATTTATTTTTTTATTGTGTAATGTTTGTTTCTTTATTTGGCGATTGATGGATAACTATTTTTGAGGTGTACAAATAATGGAGTTTTTTTTATTTGAATTGGGCCTCAAAACCCAATCCAAGGCAAACAAACCCAACATAATTATGCTACAGAACTAAAATCTGAGTCATTTATTGAATGAAAAATCCTAAATAGCTAAAACGAAAAAGCAGTAGAATTGCCACCAAAGAAAAATGGATGGCAACCCCCTTAGCAACCATCATGAAAATGAAGATCAAAGAAGGAAAGACAGATGAGAGGAGAAAAAAAAAAAGATAAGATATAATCTAGATTTAATAGGGTATTAGTTATACATAATTTCCTTCCTAAATAATTTTATTATCCTATCTAGTAAGATATTTAGGAGGCGTTTGGTACATTACCCTCAAGATTAGCAGGTAATCTAGATTACTTTTTGAAAATATTATCACCTTTTAAATTGCTAAAATATATTACATTGTTGTGTTTGGTATGCACATGTAATGTAATTAAGAATTTGCACTATCTTGTTTGGCATATAAAAAAGATTATGAGATAATATACATTACTTATTATTATTATTATTATTATTATTATTTTATTTTTTTATTTTTTTATTACTATTTTTACTTTTATTATTATTTCTAGTTATTATTATTGTTGTTGTTGTTTTTATATTATTACTTTTTTTATTGTTGTTGTTGTTGCTCTTATTATTATTTAGGATTACTAGAGGTGATAATCTAGATAGACATTTTTGGTGGAGGTAATCCACATTACTATTTTGAAGACAATGTGAATTACATGAGTAATCAAAATTACTAATAATCCTGTTGCACCAAACAAGTCAATGTGAATTACCAAATAATTTAAAAGTCTGGTAATATGAATAGATTATCTCATATTAAATGACTCTTTAATCTTAATCCTAATCCTAATATCTCATTGTGTGAACTGACTTAACCATCAAAGTCTCTGCAAGTACACCCTCAACGATAGAGCAAGGATATGTCAAAAGAGAAGATTGCATTTTATAATGATCTACCGGATTATATATATACAAACTCACTTTGTTATTTCCATACAACTATGAATTATTTGATTGTAGGTTTTTTTTTTTGGTAATATTTGATTGTAGTATTTTGTTTGTGATTAAGACAAGCTTGACTTGATGTGCCCCACATTAAAGTGCTTGTTATCTATTCTTATCATATTGTTGCAGATTCCTAACAATGTTATATATAGCTTCAATATCTTTGCCAAACCATAGCTTTAGTACAAGCACTCGATTGGCTTAAGTTTTACTCAACTATCTAACTAATAATTCGTGAAAAACAAAAGAAGTAGAAAAGGGAAGTACGTAGGAGGTTGCTTATGTCCAGTATAAAGTTGTGATGAGAATTCAAAATCAAGAAGATTTAAAGAGATGAATTAAGTGAAAAATTATTTAAGAGGTTTAGATGATACATTTTAATAAAAAATTGTAGGGTATTATGATTTAGGGATATTAAGTCTATGGATCTTCTTATAATATATATATATATATATATATATATATAATATCTTTTTATTTATTTTAAATTTAATGTAAAGCGATATAATATAAAATCATTAAATTGTCTTCTTTTATTAGTTTAAATTGTTGGGAGAGATAGTTTTTGAGATAATTCTTAAGATGGTATCAGAATCACTATGACCAAAAGGTAAATGGAGCGTGTAAGAAGATATAATATAAAATTGTTGAGCACATCACTGCATAAATTGCAAAAGATCGCTCATTATATATGTGAATAAAATGTTTTCACTGGTTGCAAAAGTGATCAAATCCGTTGTGTTGTTCCCAAGCCCCCCCAACCTCTTGTTTCTTTTCTCTTTAAAGGTGAATAAGACTTTGCAACTTAATTAAAATACTTGTGAACTATAATGCCTAACAACCATATGCTTTAGATCAAATTATGTCAAAAAATATAAAAAAAAATCAAATTATGCCATCAACCACTTAAGAAACATAGACACGAGATACGATACGATACGATATGGGACACAAGAACACATTAATTTCAAAATTTTATAAGACATGGACACGACATATATATGTATAAAATTCAAGATTTATAATAATATCTTGATATTTTTGTTGATGTTAAAATATCAATTTTCAATGCTTTCTAAACTCTTGTCAAAAATATATAGAGTATTCTAGATGGTTTTATGTGTCAATACTTACTAATTTTTTAAATGTTCGTATCATTATAAATTATTTAATTTTTTAATTTTTTTCACCTGAGCACAACTCAGACGCGACCCAAAAATTTCCACATGGCTCAGACACGCTTAGACATGACCAATCATGAATTTTTACTTGGACACTTTCGAATACGTGAGACATGTGTGTCAGAAAAATGTCTTCATGTACCAGTTTCTACAGTATGTCAGACATGCAAACATGACAATCTTACACAGTGTCCATATACTTCCTAGTAAATAATTTTTCTGAGATGATTCAAGTAGTTCCGCACTTATTTTTTTTTTCAATAAAATCTTGAGTTTGAGTCGTCGAATGAAAATAAAAAATTAGTGCTAATAAAGAATTACTTTATAATAGATTAACCTAACCTGAGACATATTAAGTGAAGCCTAATAAACTTCAAACAACGTATGAGATGATTTCAATATAAAAAATGTATCATCAACCCTCGCCCTTCCGAATTTTTAGCTTGTGCATCGAGCTTCTAATATATTATTATGATTCATTCATGATTTATATAATAAGGGATTACATTTCAATGTGTTTAGTTTCTTTTACTAATCCATCTATTATTAATAATATTAAGGGCTAAAGCAGCACATACGGAAAGTCACATTGATCATACATCAATTGATACAGTAAATAATGATTAATTTACTCCATCAAATAGAAAATTACTTATTAATTTGGCTGAGTAACAAAAAGAACAATGTTCTAATTTGACGGATATAGCAATCATCATTGGTAAGACGGCTAGCTGTCTTTGCTCCTCATTATATTCCAACAATGATACAAATAATTACAAATATATATATCACGAAAGCAATGATGAGAAAAAAATAGTGGCTAATGGTGGGTGCAATATACAGGCCTACGTTTTCATGACGGAATATTTTCTCATTTAACCAATATGAGCACAAGTCTTGCAGGATTATATATTAAGAAAACTTCATTGACATATTTAGAATGTGTAGTGGAAGTTGATCATCTGTGAAATATTCATTCATCCAGCAAGATGAGGAATACTAATTCTCCTATTAAATAACAACTTATGAATCTTTTTCCTAAAGTTATTTTTAGTGTTTTTTTTTTCTATATAACTTATTACTATTCAAAAAACTATTTTTAATGCATTTTAAAAAAAAAATATTTAGCTTTTTAAAAAATATAAATATTTCTTTTATTATTGTTCACATATAAAATAGATTATTCATAAGTTATATTTTAAAAGTTACTTTCACGTAAAAACTTAAATAAGTTATTTAACATAGTGTGTGTAAAACTTAAATAAGTTGTTTGACATAAGCATAATTTGAAAAGATAATTTTAATGGACTGTGTTGTATGCGTAAGTGAAAAATAACCGAATAATAACAAAATTAGAATACTAAACAATCTTACTTATCGATGACTCGATAATGGATGAATTGGAATTGATCCGGAAAGCAAGTGACTAAACCTTTCTATGTAGTTCACACACTTTTTCCGTGGCACCCTCAATTAAATAAGTTGTGGAGTGACTGTGTATATGAGTATACATATGGGATCTAGCCAAATTATAATTAACCCTAGCACACTCTCATCATGGACTTATGAGTTAAGTCTACACTTAGGTGTGTCAAAATGGATCTAACTCACAGATTGACCTGTTTACTCATATTAAAATGGTGGACTAAATATAAAAAAAATCGTCCGCAAAAAATTGAACCTATTTAGTCTGACCCATTTAAATCCCTGGGCTAAAGGTTTGAGCTTAAACAAGTCAAGTTGATCCGTTTAATAGTCTTAGATGGTCAAAATGGCTTCAACTCACAGACTGGCTCGTTTATCAGTATTAAATAGACGAGCTAAACCTAAAAAATACCCACGTAAATTTTAAACTTATTTAATCTTGCCCATTTAACCAGTTGCCCCATATGACAACCCTACCTACACTATGTTACCAACATTAATCAAACATGAAACATGTAGATGTAACCCACAACAATTAAATCGCGCGATAGCTTGGCTCAAATGGATCATATATGGATAATGAATTAGCCCCTTTTTTCATGAAACAAAAAATGACAACTGCGTGTAACCTGTTCGAAACATCATGCCAACTTATACTTCATTTATCATTGGATATGACCCCTTTGGTATGTGAGCCTGGTTGGAATTCTATCTAATGAAGGATGATTTGCAAATCAGCATGATGTCCCTTCCAAAATAAGTATACATACAAAACGAGTCGACATGATGCCACTTGAGCAAAATCAATTGTGTAATTTTAGTTAAAAATGTTTACTTTGAAAATGATTCTTAACTAATGACTGTTTTTGTTAATATTGTAACATTTTTAAGAAAACACATGATGTGTGATGTAACATTTGAATAAGACTTCATCCAATTAACGCGAAGCACCATCAACTAATGACAAATGCTACCTCCTTTATTAATGTATGATCAATCTATTGTTACAAATATCACTAACTCCATCGATTGATCATTAGTGTAGGGTGTGGTAAAAAAGCAACACATGTCAATATGATCTAATAGTCAAACTGTTACCTTCATTGTGGTTGCTTATTATTTCTCTCATATTATGCTTTTAAAAATTGAGAAATTTCATGTTTTATGAACGACCATCATGCCTTAACTCTAATATGTAGTATGGGCTACACACAATGATTTTAAGGACTTCAAAATTATATTAACTATTTCTTTCGCAAACATTGATAAACAATTTGAAGAATAATCTCAAGAATAATACGTACTAATTACCGTAATAATAAAATCACGTGTTTTTCTTTATTCTATAAAATATCAAGTTTAGATAAAGAAGAAGACTTATGTTTTTAGACTCATGGAATACAAGCAAAAGTACTTGCATGTCACAGATTGACAACAAAACCTAAAAATATAAACCCAAACAAAAGGGCCAACCAACCAAGTGAACCAAATCTTCCATGGCCAAAAGATACAAGAAGCACAAGTTAATTTGCATGCACTATTTATGCATATGCCGTCCTCCCTTATGTTCGTTGGTGAGACTCATGACTATCATTTTCTTCCCCCACCACACTCCACACACCAACTTAAACCAAAACACACACACACCCTCACTCACTCCCTCCCCTTTTCCCTCTTCATTCACACCTTTCTCCCATTCTCATGCCGCCACCAACGCCCTCTCCATGAACCTCCGGCGACGCCCCTCACGGCGGCGCTACCCATTCTCACGTTAATTAAACCTTCCCAGTAACCCCAAAATAGAAAACAAAAAAAAGCAACACTTTGTCTCAATGGCGTCCACGAATTCCACATCAACCGAACCCGACCCACTCACCCCCACCGCTGGCGCCGATGCCGAAGACGCCGCCTCGAGGGCTGTTACCAAACGCTACGAGGGCCTCCTCACGGTGCGCACGCGCGCCATCAAGGGCAAAGGCGCGTGGTACTGGGCTCACCTCGAACCCATCCTCGTTCGCTCCGCCGCTGGCGGTTCCTCCGCCGTCAAGCTCCGGTGCTGCCTCTGCGACGCCGTATTCTCCGCCTCCAACCCTTCGCGGACCGCCTCGGAGCACCTGAAGCGCGGAACGTGCCCCAACTTCAACAACCTCCCTGCTCTGCCATCCCCTGTTTCCGTCGCAATGGTTTCAAATCCAAATTCCAACAACAACAAAAGTAACCACTGTAACAGGGGCAGGAAGAGAAGCTTCCCGATCAGTTCTCAAATGGGTTCTAATCAAAATCATAACTTGGCAATGGTTGAACTCGGTTACTCTCACTTAATAAATAGTCATAACCAGGATCAGAATCACAATCACAATCAGAATTTGATTCAGAATCAGAATTTGGTGTTGTCTGGTGGGAAAGAGGATCTGTGTGCCTTGGCTGTTTTTGAAGACAGCGTTAGGAAACTCAAGAGCCCCAAGAACAATTCTTCATCGTCGCCTTCTTCTGGTGGTGGTGCTGTTGCTGCTTTGAGTAAAGAACAGGTTGACTCTGCTGTTGACTTGCTCGCCGATTGGTTCTATGAGTCATGTGGGTCTGTGTCTTTGTCCACCCTTGATCACCCAAAGTTCCAAGCTTTTCTTGCCCAGGTGGGTTTGCCTTATGCAGCAGCAACCACTTTGAGGCGCGAGATATCAGGGCCCAGGCTTGAGGGTAGGTATAGTGTGGCGAGGTCTGAGTCAGAGGCTAGGATAAGGGATGCAATGTTCTTTCAAGTTTGCAGTGATGGTTGGAAGAGCAAGGATTGGTGTGGAGAGGAGGGTTTGGTGAGGTTCACTGTGAATCTTCCAAATGGGACTAGTGTGTTCCAGAAGGCGGTGTTCACCAGGGGAGTGGTGTCTTCCAACTATGCGGAGGAGGTTTTGTGGGAGACTGTGAACGGCGTTTGTGGGAGTGTTGTGCAGAGGTGTGTGGGGATTGTGGCAGACAGGTTTAAGGCCAAGGCGTTGAGGAGTTTGGAGGCTCAGAACCATTGGATGGTGAACCTCTCTTGTCAGGTTCAAGGGGTCGTTAGTCTGATCAAGGATTTCGGCAAGGAGCTCCCACTTTTCAGGATGGTGACTGAGAATTGCCTAAAGGTTGCACATTTTTTTAATGGTGAATCTCGGGTTAGGAGCAGCTTTCTCAGGTACTGGACGCAGGAACTTGAGTGCGCCGCGCTGGTTCGAGTTCCTTCGCCGAAATGTGATCCTTTGAAGAACTTTGCATCTGTGATTCCCATGCTGGATGACATCCTGAGCTGTGCTAGAGTGATCCAAACGGTGATGTTGGAGGACACATTTAAGGTGGCATGCATGGAGGATCCACAAGCCGGAGAAGTGGCCGGAATCATTCAGAGTGAGGTGTTTTGGAATGAACTCGAGGCAGTTCATTCATTGGTAAAGATTATCAGTGGAGTGGTTCAGGACATTGAGGCTGAGAGGCCATTGATAGGTAGGTGCCTGCCACTTTGGGAGGAGCTGAGAACCAAAGTGAAGGAGTGGTGTGCCAAGTACAATGTTGTGGAAGAAACTGTGGAGAGAGTACTTGAAAAACGGTTCAGAAAGAACTATCACCCTGCATGGTCAGCTGCATTCATTCTTGATCCGCTCTACTTGGTCAAGGACACAAGTGGAAAGTACCTTCCTCCATTCAAGTGCTTGACCCGTGAACAAGAGAAAGATGTAGATAAGTTATTGACTAGGCTGGCCTCCCGGGAAGAAGCTCATGTTGTGTTGATGGAGCTCATGAAATGGAGGTCGGAAGGGCTTGACCCTCTTTATGCACAGGCTGTACAGATGAAACAACATGACCCAGTTACGGGGAAGATGAAGCTTGTGAATCCGCTTAGCAGTAGACTTGTTTGGGAAACTTGCTTGAGCGAGCTTAAATCCTTGGGGAAGATTGCAGTCAGGCTTATTTTTCTGCATGCAACCTCATGTGGTGTTAAGAGTAATTGTTCTTTCATGAGGAAGATTTCTGCACATAAGCACTCAAGACTGTCCTTGGAAAGAGCTCAGAAAATGGTGTATGTTGCAGCTCACGCAAAGCTTGAAAGACGAGACTTCTCAGATGAGGAAGAAAAGGAAGCAGAACTGCTTGCCATGGTTGGCAGCGATGATAGTATGCTGGCTGAGGTCTTTGCTGATGCACCTTTAGTGTAACATGCTTCCTTTCAACTCCCATAGAATTATGTAATTGTAGCTTTTATCAGATTCTTTCCAGAACTCTTATTTATTCACTTATTTCTAGTTGGGAAAAAAAAAAATTCTTGTGATTGAAACAGAGGAATATTGGAAGGGACCTAAAAACAATGTTAGTGACTGTCATATCATCTTTGATTCTACTGAACAATATTTTTTTCCTTCCACCCATTATTTACATTTTTTTCTTAGGTTTGGAACCATTGCTCATTGATTAGCATAACGACAATTTAGGACGAGGGCAAGAAGCCATATTAACTTGAAAAACTGAGCTGCCTCCATTAGATCTTGCAGAGTGAATATGTAAAATTGCTCATTATGAACTTATGTTTATTCACTTACTCGCCTGTGAAAAGCTCTGATTGGCACATAGATACTCACTATTAAGACATGAATTTAGTCCTATTCCAAACCTTGTTCTTCTGTTTCACTTTGTTTTGCTCAAATGCTTAATTGGTAACATGTTCAGTGCCCATGGTATCAGCTGAATTACTATATCTCGCAGCCTCAAGAAAACAGTCTGCATCTTTATGGTTCGATTATCATCTCTACACATTTCAGTGGATCATGTTTATGCTTTTGAAGCTGATATGATACCAAAAGTGATGCAAGATATATAGAAACTGAAACCAAACTGAACCTAGGGTCAGTGTGAAAAATTTTGAAGATAACAGGAAATATTGTGGCTAGAGCAATTTACATTTTTCACATAAACAGACATCAATTTTTATTTTATATTTTTTTGGTGGGGAGGAGGGTGCATTCGCTGTATTTCTTCTCATGAAAGTGATAAAGCATCCTACAATAGTCTATGACTCTTTGTATATGCATCTTTCACTAATGGTTCATGTCTTGATATGCCATGACACAGTGCATTGTCTACATTCTGCTTGTCATGCCAGCTTTTTTGTGAATAGAACAAGATGAAATATCTCACTGTTTCACCACCTGATCTCCATCCCATCCAAAGGCCTTTGTGCTCAATTTTAGTTCCAGACTCAGTTGACCATAGAACAAAAAGTCTCACTACTTTGACCAAACCTTACTGCTTCACCAAGAAGTTTGAGCTAAATGGAGTTTTTCTTCATGTTTCTTGAGTTCAAACCAGTTGAACATTGACCAATGACCATACACTTGTTGGACTTATTCAACTGTCTTACTTGGCAAAGAAGGGAACACATCAACAATATTCATATTTTGTTCAAATAATTGAGAATTAAGATAATTATCATGTTTTGCCATCAAATCAAACATTTTGCATTCAGTCAATCAGTTGTCTTTTGAAGTCATTAAGTTGTTGATAGCTTCTCGAATCATCAGATATTAAGACCGAGCATACTAGTGTGAACCAGTGAGCCATTAACAAAGCATAAGAAAATTTCAACCTCCAAGCCGTGAAGTACAATAATTTCTGAACAATTTTGTTATTCCTTTTGTCGCTTTTCCTGTGAAGGCTGTTCTATATGCAATGCATGTGATCGAATTTCCTTTTGTATGTGAAGTGGAAACTTATTGAATGCCAGGTTTTGGCCTCACTTCTTAAATTGTTTCAAAGTTTTGGTTTCTTCGGTTTCCAACAGTACAACACTCACAATACCAACGCCTTCTAATTTCCTTTTTTTTAACTCCTGAGTGGAAAGTCATAGCTGCAGATATGTCTTTAGGTATAATTCTGCTCTCTGAATTTGAATGACAAATGGGAACCCTGGTTATGAAGCAATTTTTTGTTGAAATGCACCGGAAACCAAAACTATGACTAAAGCTGCTGAAATTTACAATAGTTGGAGTCATTATTTAAAGAAACACACATCAAAGAATATGATTTACAAATGCTACTTTATGCTCTGGTTAGATAAAGTTTTCATGTTGAAGGAAACTACAAAATGACACAAAAGTAGGAGGCCCCCAAAATTTGAATGTTACTTTTTTTTGCTGCAGAGTTGGAATTGCTTGACCCAGTAGGGTGGGTGGCAAACCGAACTTGGTCATGAAGTGGGTCAACCTCGGAAGAACATGAGAAAATTTTTTTGTAGCCTTAGAAGCACTTCTTATAGATAGTGTGGCATATCTATTGCAGTGTTTGTTTCTGACACATGGTTTAGGCCCACCATAATGGGAGGGGCTGTCCATGTCGGTGCTTTGGTTGTCATGGTCATAGAAAAGAGAGGTATAAGTGGCCTTCCTTTACATCAATCCACTCAGGTTTTGTATATGTTCACTATCCTTTTTGCTTGGCTAATGACCCCAATACCTTTGGTAACTTTCGTTTTGTACATTAATTTTTGTGATAGTAGACTTGTTACTGGAGGGTGAGTCTCAGTGCAACGGTAAGGTTGCTTTCTTATGACCTGGAGCTGGATGTTGCAGATTCAAGTCAGAGAACCAGCCTCTTCACTTGCTGGGGTAAGAATACGTACATATACCGTTCTAAAGTCTATTAGATGAGAGTCTCGGGCACTGGACTGTCCTTTAGACGTAGTGGGGGTAGAGAGTGAATCTTGTATTGGAAATATCCTCTCTTGCTTGCAAGACTATGCATATTATCTTCTCCAAACCCCACCACGTAGGAGCCTCGTGCTCGTGCCCTTTTATAGGCCTAGTGTAAACTGTTTATCTTAACATTAAAAATTGTAGGTTTGCAAAATTAATTGTTTTCCTTTCTATGATTGCTAAAAAGTCAGGGGGAAAGTTGAAGCAAGGAGTGTAGAAAAAGAAAAACAAAGGGGAAAACAAGGAGGCCTGTCGGCATGAGGAGGTGCATGAGATATAGCTGAGGGCATAATAGTGCAAATATGTAAACATCATTGAGCTGCTTTTGCACGTACATTCAGGTGATGGTTTTTAACCGTGAACAACAGGTTGCTAAGTCCAGTAGTTCTAGACTTCTGGTGGTGGTGAAATGTCATATCATTTTTCATAGTAGTCACATATCATATGCACCTGACTCCCTTGTCTGGTGTCATACTTTTGAAAAGCTTCAGAAAAATGATGTAAGTGTATTCTGACATAGGATACACAATCTACAGAGTCACTCCTTGTTCCTCCAGCAGGAAGACATCTTTTCCTCCATATAGAATATAGACCTTTACATATATAATTTTGATGTATTTTCAGTGTTAAAATATATTGTCATATATTGAAATAGTCCGTGTAGTTCATATACTCTCTTTGAAGGTAACTTTAGTACTACATTTGACCCTTTGTGTCCTTCCTTCTACAGCTGGAACTTTGAATTATCATCTCCCACCTTTCTTCATCATCAATCACCTAGGCACAATGATTATATACTCCATGTACACTGCACTCAGGTTTCAGATCATTTCTCACCGTTAATCTAGTGCTCCATGCTCATCTTCTAGTCACATGTCTAAGTTTATATCACATAGGTTGAGAGCATATATTAGAATATCTCCTCATTATGAGGTTTTAGGTTTCTCCACCAACCACAAGGCCAGAAGAAATGATGAAAGTTTCTCCACCTCATTGGAAAAAGGTGAAACAAGGAAGTGAATGAAAAAGTTATCTTTGCGGGCTGACTGAACTCATCATGGATTGCTGAGTTCATAATTGATTTATCTTTGTGTACTCATTTCTGTATAGTGACAGTGGATCATGTCGGCAAGGCAAGCAAATCTCACTGCCTACCAACTAAACTAAAAGGCTTTTCATTTTTCATGTTTCATTTTTGGGTTAATACTGAATTTTGTCTCTAGACCTTATACACATGCTCAACCTAATCCCTGAATAAACAAAAAGGACTCGTTAGTCCTTAAACTTGACAATCGCCAAACTCGTTATTCTCTATTTGTCAAGTTTAAAGACTAATGTGTCCTTTTTCTTGTCAGGTTTAGTTACATAAAAACTAACGGGTCTAACGATTATTAAGTTTAGGGACTAACAAATTTTTTTTTGTCCAAAGACCAAGTTAGGCAGGCATATAAAGTCTAGAGACAAAGTTGACCATTACCCCTTATTTTTTAATTTAATTATAGAGACATTTGTGCATAGGTACAATTCCAACACTATATTTTGGCGTGCACACAAAAAAATGTGTCCTACTGCTTTATTCAAGATATACAATATACGCTTGTATGTTTATGAGTCTGATAAACTTTTTCGTGAGCATTCTCCATGCCTAAATACAAGGTATTGAAATTGCGTCTATAATTTTTTTTTTCTCTCTTCATAATGTGGTGTAATTTCATTGTACATTCCAGTCTGGTATTTGTAATAGGAGAGCAGAATGTAATGATTGGCATAGGACAAGACCATCTTTTTGCAAGAATCTTCACACAGTCAATGTTCCCCCCATGATTAATCTTCTTTTCAATGTCTCTTCTTTTTCTTCCCACCCAATACAATTTCTGTGGTTTCAAGATTAATAATACATGTATATGTATTAGATAATAATATCAGTATTGTGGTGCTGTATTTTGGTACCTTTTATTTTACCTAATAAAGAAAGAAAGAGCTCTTTCCTTATTTCCTTATAATGTATCTAGTGACTATTGAAATGATCATGAGAAAAAATAGGTAACGTGTAGAGGTAGCAATACCAACAAGATTTAGAAAATTAGAACACCTTTAATGCATGCCCATTTAAATTTGAGGTGTTGGACCTACCTCCAACAAAAAAATTTCTCGAAAATTAGTGCTCTATCATCGCCTCGGGTTAGGTTATGTTTCATGTTGGATGTAGAGATGGAAAAGGTAATTGTTCAACTCAATAGACATTTATATAATTGAAAAAAGGAAAATGAAACGTACTAGTTTGCCAAATTAGACCTCACCTGCAATTATAATTTATTGCAAACACTTGTAAGATGATTTATTAGTCACTTGCTTTAAGTACAAATCATAATGTGTTATTTCTGTTAAGAAAAATATTTGTATGATTTTGAGTCATATTTAATGTATGATTATGAACTTTATGAATGATTAATTTCTTATTTTTATATATTTTTTAAATACAATAAATTAAAATTAATGGTTCACACTGTATCTAAATTATGCATTAAATGTAAGGTTATGAGAGTATTTCTCTCCCCACCACCAATGCCAGACCCAACAACCATTGCCAAGACAAACTTTTTAAGTAAGAGATTTCTTCCTTTTCTGAGTCTTCTCTGAATTTCCCACCAATATATGGCATATTTGGCTCTTGAATAAGAGACCCCCAATTCATTTAAAAAAATAGAAAAAGAATTATTGTGGTACTATACTATTATTATTAGTTTATTACACATATACCCTCACAAATTACTTTGATTAAAAGAGAGGATGGGTCCTAGGCCATAGCATTAGACAATAGACAGACCAAAGCATCAGGAAAATGGGTGTGGGGGGCTAAAAAATGAACAGTGACACATATCATATCACCAATCAGCTAGATTTTTAGTACTCAATTAGATTGCACTGCTTTGAGAAAGTCACCAACCAATAATCATTGGCACTTGAAAGCTAAATATACCCCTCAATCCCAAAGCAATGGATGGAATTAATTCTTCTCTCAAGATAAAAAAAAAATTCATAAATTCCAAACAACTATCAAGCTCAAGATAATTCACTTTAGCATATAAAGAAGGACGAAAAAAAATTGACATAAAAATGAGAAGGAAAATTAAATTCCATGTTAATAATGAGCTTTTGTCGTTTTAACTAGTTGGAAGTAGGGCTTAACTCTCAGAAGCAAGAACAAACACATGCACTCAACAAATCTTCATTATTATTATACCTTAGAAATAATAATGCTTGTCGTCGCATATGATCGTTACAAAGCTTAATGTAATTATCTTTCTCAATTTTTCTTTCATAATGTTCCTCTATGTACATATATACTGTTTTTCACCAAACAATGCTTCAACTGGCCACCTAAACACCTATCAATTAGATCACCAAGTAAACATTAATGATCAGAAGTTCCAAAATTCCCCTAATCATGTGCTAAGATTCTTTGGTTTACTTGCTTCATATTTGAAGTCTTATCCAATGTCCATGCTTCTCTTTCGGTTAAGTGAACATTACTCTCAACTATTTTATATTCATAAAGATATATGCTCATACGCCATGTTTTGTTTTCGAAATGTATTTAATAAACACAAAGCTAGGTGAGACTTTTTATTTATTTATTTATTTTCAGGTGGTTCTCAAATTTTTTTTTTTGGTGGTTAAGCTAGCTACTATTTTCTGTTTCAACTTTAGCACACTTTTTCAGAAGGAAAAGCTTTTAGTTTCCTTTTATTTATTAATAGATTGGGAACAAATCTTTCAACTTTTTTGTGAGTAAATTTCATAGCTTTTAACCACTAGTTGTCGAGAAGTCGAATGATTATGAGAAGAGGTCATTGCGGATCGTGTTTTCCTTTGTAAAAAAAAAAAAAACCTACATGGTTGTCCAAGATAAGGTATATTCCAGAGTTTTCAATAAACACAAAAATGACAATATTCCGATTTTATATTATGAATATTTTTGTCGATGTGGTTAGAACATATAAGCGACAACAAATTAGTACAGTCATTAAGTCTTGCTACCTTACCTAATGATTCTTATCTTGTATGATCATTACGAACCTCTATAGTTCGCTTTCTTCTTTCTTTGTATTCTTCCAATTCCATAATTACAATATATTATACTCCCAAACAATGCTTACAACGGGCCACCAAAACATATATTATTGTACTCCATTTCTTAGCAAAAAGCCATATATCCCATTGGACCACTTCAAACGGTATGGAAGTCTAAAACCGCCCCTAATCATATGCTAATGTTGTTAGGTTTACTTTGTTCACTATATAATCCCTCATATAATATATCCATGATATTTGTAAGTGTATATTGTCCAAAAGTTTAGGGTGAGAGAAATATTCACTTTAGTTTAGAGTGAGGGTATGTTTTTGAATTCATTTAATATTTATAAAAGTACTTATAAATCGTTTATTAATAAAAAAATTTAAGAATTGAATCTAAGTCATTACAATATACAAGTGGTCGAACATTAATCCAAACTTATCATGTATAGAAATAGGATAATAGTAGCTAGGATTTTGTCCTAACTAAGTTGTCATTTCTCTATCAATCCTTACCTATTCTATATTCACGACCATGCATGTGCATAAGTTCTTCATTTTTTTGATATTGTGTTGCAACTCCAAATTACAAGGGATTTAGACAAAGTTGAGGACAGATGACAAATTTCAGTTAAAAAGCATTAACTTAAATACCTTTTTTTTAATCAGAAAGCTCCCTAATTAAATTCCAAATCTTTTGAGGTCATGTTGAATAAGCTTGTTGCGGCAATATTCAAAAGTTAAAATACTCTCTCAACCACTTTTCATTTGTCATCATGGCTTTAATCTTTGTGTAAGTCTCGTAGCTTTAACTCCAAACTTCTAGTTAAAGAAACCTATATGATTAAAGGAAAGAGCCAATCACGGATCGTGTTTTTCATTCACAAAATCCATGTTGTTCGAGCGCACACACAAGAATGAGAAATTGTTGAATGCACATGAAGCACCACGTGACTGTATTCACAATCAATAATAGAGTGACATTTTAGATAAATGTGTAAGTGGTGAATCCTATATTAAAATGTTACTTTATTATTAATTACGAGTACAATCACGTGATGCTTCATATGCACGCAAGAATTTCTCCACAAATATAGGCTTTAGGGTCTTTGATCTAGGACTAGGACCAGGAGGAGTGAATCCAAGCTAGGCAACAAACCTGATCTACTTAGTGCCAAACTGCTAAGCTACTTTATACCTTATAGACTTCATATAGCACGATGCCCTAAGCTTAATTGTTATATAACCCGACGTTTTGTTGCTTTACTAGTGCACTTAAGATGGTCCTGGAGAAATTCTTAAATCCCTATGTAGACCAAGAAATTCATCCTCCACCATCTTGCGCTCTTTAAATGGTGTTGGGAAAGAGTAGTGCTATATGAACTTATTTGGGATGAGATACTAAGTTAACCCACACATTATCTATTATTGGATCATATTCTAATGGAACTCACATCTCAATATAATTTTATCCAATGATAAATAAAGTATAAGTCAATACGATGTTTCACACCAAATAATTGTGATAGCGAAATTAGCCAACACGTTCAATTAGATAATGTTGTAGGGCAAACAAAGAAATTTTACTCCAAGAATCCACATATACAAATATCTCCAAGCTATGCAAGACCAAAGGGGTTTTAACAAGTAATTTTATTGGTTGAGAGCTCATGTATATCCGATCCATTTGTTAATATCCAAGATATGAGATATAACCCATACAACTAGATGTATCAAAATAAAGCAGACCCATCAAACTAGTCTTTTTTTTGGATGTGAACCCTATTTATCAAAATAAACCAGACCCAGCCAATTGAGGATGTTGGACTTGGATGAAACAAGATAGGACTAATTATCAATAGCATGCTGGAAACTCTGCAATATGAGCCTTTGCGTGCATAAAATGTGTATGGGCTGATGTACCCTGTAAATTTTCTTGCTGAGTCCAAAACATTCCTACTGTGTCAATATGTGTAACGAATTTTAATAATTATAGCACCTACATAGAAACTTTTAGTTCCTCCCCAACATATGACAGGAGCTGTGACAAATTTACTCAAGTCCTTGAATCCATTTTTACCTTCAAATAAGCAGAAAATGACAACAATTCCAGAATGTTGAATGTGATTTTGTTCAAGTTTCTACTAACTGCATAACCTACTTACCACATGAATGTGAGTTTTGTTTTGGTGCCTGGATCATCCATGACTTTGGTAAATAGAATCTACAACTCTTTCCAACTTCCAATTATGAACCATACAGATCATAGACATTCCCAAAAAAACAATGTTGCATACTGCTTGTTTTCATTATAAAGAATATTGCATATTGCATTTTGAATTATTTCAATTGTAAAATGGTATGACTGTAGTGTACAGTAGCACTGCTAACCATCCTAATTTACAACCTCCAACTGTTGAAACCTTTTCTCTTCTAAGATCCAACAGAAACATATTCCATAATTAAATATATAAGGAAAAAACAAAACAATAATCTTGATTAATAAAGGTTAACTCTAAAATGTACAAAATCATTCAACATCATTTACTTGAGCACTAGCTGCTTCCATCATTCCATTGCGAATCTGGTCACCAATATCCCTAACATGGCCAGGTCCGTGGGGTATAAACACTGTCGTATTATTCGATGAATTCCCAAGGTCCTTGATTGTGTCAAAGTACTGTGTGATCATGATAAGATCCATCACATCCTTAGCAGAGGTTCCCTCCACCTTGTGAGAGAAGTTCAAGATGTTCTCTCTCAGCCCATCTGTGATAGCTTGCCGCTGCCTTGCTACACCGACCCCGCCCAAATACTTGGATTCTGCCTCTGCTTCTGCTTTTTTAACCAGGAGCACCTTCTCTGCTTCTCCTCTGTATACACTAGCAAGTTGCATCCTTTGAGCTGTAAAAGTAAAATCAAGTCCTTAATGAGAAGGCTGTAATATTTCAAGATTGATGCTACAGGGAAGATAATGCACAAAATCTAGAACAAACCAGCTCTGTACAATCAATTGATATGGTGATTATTTCATATATAGTTTATTACTTTATATCATGTAATATTTTTTCCTACTTTAATATGTTTCCTTTCTTTCTGCATTAGTGAAAATAAATACAGTAAACCAAACATTGGATGCTTCAGTGACATAGATATCAGAAGATAAAAAAGAATTGTGCACCAACAATGATTATTTGATCCTTACATTTTGTAACCAAATTATTATTGTTGATGTAATGGGAAAATGATTTCTTGCTAGACTGCTCCTTCTATGGCCTACTTTCCTCTTTAAATTTACAAAGACTTAACTTAGAAAAAGAGGGGAGGGTGCATCTATGTGATACATAAATAGTCACATATATGCACACAAGCTTGTATTTGTATTATAATTTGTGCGACAACTTGTATGTTACTGCTTAATGTGTTCATAGTTAAAAGGAGAATTTAAAAGCCATAAGGTATTATTACCTGCATTTATCTCATTCATTGCCTTACGCACTGCAGGATCGGGTATGATATCAACCATCAGTATGTGCTCTATGCTATATCCATATGCTCCCATTACCTGATGCATGAATTCAAGGAGATTTGATTATGCTGAGAAATAATCCAGCAACGGAATTTGGTAAAGGACTTAAATGGAACAGAAAAACAATTTTAAGTAGATAGTAGTTCGCATACACAATTTCTCTCAATCACTCAAGCAATTGAAATCTAAGTTGCCCCACCCTAAAGCATGGATTGTGAAAGAAAAAAATAGGAGGCCTACAAAGTGTTTAGAATGAGTATAAAGGACAAAGATGCCTGATTTATGAGTCATGAACACAAAGTTAACAATGATTTTCATGTATCAAGTATGATTAATACAGGTTACTTTTCAACTAAACTAGATAAATAGCTAGTGCAGAATCCAAATCAGCAAGTTATTCAACATTTGAAAGTGTAATCCTTTGACGCCTTCCATACAAGACGTCAAGACCCTAAACTACTAATATTTGATCTTCTCATTATCTCCATATACATAGACAAACACAGTGTCTTATATATATTGATGGAAACATACATGCTTATCTCCAGAAATTCTGTAATACATTAACATGAGGCTCAACAAAACAAGTATTGTGTACATATATAATAAATAAAGGCATACACTGGTATACATTTGTGTGTGTGATATATCAGAATGACTAAGATTGTATGATTAAAAGCAGTAGGAGAGTGACCTTTTCAAGCTCCTCCAAAACAGCTTTCGCAACCTCGCCCTTTTGCTCAAAGAGTTCATCCAGAGCCATTCTTGGGACAAGAGCACGGGTCACTGAGTAAAACATGAATCAGAAATTAATAAAAAATGGCGCACAAAATAAAACTTCAAACAAATTAAAAACAAAATAATCAAGGAAAAGAAGCGCATATGCATGAATAATGATTATATACAATATATTGATTGATAATGACACATACAGTTAGTAAAAGTGTATATAAATATACCATCAAAAACATAAGCCTGAATCTGTTCCTGGGGATTTTGCAACTCATAGAAAGCATCATCAGCATTCTCCTTGATGACTCGGTACTGAATGGAGCAAAGCAGCTGCACAAACACGTTGTCCTGCGCATCAATCATGCAGATTCAGATCATGAAGTGCATCGCCATATACCAACAATACACAAATTAAAAGTTGCAAGTACCTTCCTCTCATTCATAAATATTCATTAATGCATATATTACATACGATGTAGAAAATAGTGAAACTATGGATGAATGAGCTAGCATTAATCGAAATTTGGCACAATTAGAAAACGGAACGAATCGCAGTCGCAGACGAGACGACCTTGGTTTTGGTTTCGATGCGGACGTCGAGGGAGGAGAGCCTGGTGGAGAGGAGGCCGGCGAGGAATTCTCCGGCGAGGGGGTTGAAGAAGTGGAAGCCTGGCTGAGCAACCCTCTCGAAGCGTCCCCACCGCTCCACCACCGCCACGTGCGACTGCCCTATGCATCCGCAGAATAAGCAGAACGTGTTCCCCATTCTGTGAATGTGATGATTCATCAGATTAGAGAATTAGAGAATAGATAATTCGTNAAGCTAAAAACAACTACTATGATGGGACCAGTCACATCTGCCACAAAAATGTTGCTTCAACAAAACAGCTGCTTTGTCTTGGATTTTATGTTACAGAAGTCTAAAAGAAAGCTGTAACATTCCGCTTTTTCGTTGTACGGATATCTAGCGTAATAAATAATTATAGGTTGATTAGAGAGGCGAGAAAATTAAATTATTTCCTTTAACTCCTAAGAATGGTAGTTAAAATTGAGATTTCGTGACCTCGCAGATTTTCTCGAGACTTAGGACATTTTTCAGACCAATCGGGAATTTTTCGAATACCGAAAGTAACTGTAAAATACATTAATAAAATAATAATCCCCTGAATACCTCCACCGGACTCAAACTACTAATAAGGAAAATTAGTAGATTGCGAGGGCACGTCCGGAATATTTTTCGGACAACCGTACGCGAAGAACCGGGATTGCGAACGACAAAACGCGATCAAACATGATCAAAATTAGACTGAAGGGGATCATCCATATCCCCTGCCAACCGTGGCATGGATATTTTCTTATATATATGTATACAATATATTAATAACTATGAATAGTAATAATAATATAATAATAGTATATATAATATAATATATATATATATATATATATATATATATATATTATGGATAAGTTTCATACTCACTTTTTTAAAATCCTCACATGTAACAACTCATGCTTTTGGGGACACTGGTTGGCATGCCCCAATTGTTGCTTGTTGAGCTCGTCTCTCGACTCTTGATTTTGATCTCCAATGTTTGTTTCTTTGTGCTAGTTCTCCGTCAATGATGAAATGGTTGACATCCTCCCCCTCGTAGCTTTGTTAAGGTAAATGTTGATGGTGTAGTCTTGCAGGATCGGAGACTGATTCGTTTTGGTTGTGTCTTATGCAATGAGCATGGGTGTTGGCTTGCTTCATGCTCTAGTAGTGTTGTGGAGCTTTGCATGATCTCCGATCTAAGCATAAGGTTGTCTGGCATGGGCTCTCTCTTGCTTGGACTTGTGGACCCTGTCAAGTTTATTGTGAGATGGATTGTCTCGTAATGTTTTACGTGATTCCCAGAGATCAACTAATTCCTCCTTATCAGCTCGATCTTGACTTGTTCTTCGTCAATGGTGCATTCATTTAGTTAATTGTAATGTTGGCCTTGTGGCTAAGCATCATAGTGCATAGGATGGGATGGGAGGGATCATTCTATGGTGAGAATTGCATTTTTTTCTCACCCATGAGAATTTGTCTTGATCTAATAATATATAGATATGTGGAGTTGGTTCATGAAAAAATGGTTCTTTTTTTGTCTTATCTTTATGAGGGCAATTTTTTCTTTTTAATGTTAAATAATTTATTTTATTATTTTTTTAAAGGAAGAATTAGATTATCGATAATATTAACTAAATGATTAAATTATTGATTTTATTAAAACTTTTGAATCTAATATCAATTTAATGACTAAATCTTCAGATAAAAATGTTCACTGCCACCACCCTCCGACTCTATCTCCATCACCACCACAACACTATTGTTGTCGCCACCCATTTTCTTTCTCTTTGACCCTCTTTCCACCCCTATCCTATATGTTTCTCTTCAATCCTTCTTCTAACCCCAAAATCATTCTCTTTTTCTCTAACCTTCATTCCACCACCAAATCAACCATAGACCATATCAAATTAAACAAATCTGAACATTCATCATTGAAAGAACTCAAATCAACAATGAATTAAAAAATGTAAAATAAAAAGCAGAACCCCAAGTCCCATATCTTCTTCCTTTTCTTCTATGCAGATCCATCTCATCCTCCTCTTTGCCGTGTCGCCGAGCCTTTGTCATATCTGCCTCACCCATCTCAGATCCATAGTTTCAAAGCCAGGGGAAGAGGAAGCGACATTGGTGGTCACCATGAAAGGCGGAAATATTGCGGTGATGCAGCGACTGTGCAACGGCGAATTTGAGTTTCCACA
>QANU01097977.1:157118-169149 GCA_003254905.1 Nissolia schottii
TAACTTTTTCATCCAAATTCTCTGTTGACGATCAAGCTTTAAATGACAAAAATACCCAATCTTCTTCCTCGCTTTCTCATCTTCAAGCTCTCTTCTTATTCTCCACATGACTCTATCTTTTCCCCAACTCAACCAAACTGTTTCCGCTACACAAAAATAAACAAAACAAAAATACAGAAAGAAAAAAGCGGTGAATAAGAAGAAGGCAAAACGCGAAGTAATATGCAACACACATACCTGGCAAAAGCACTCAGCAGCAGAGCCATTATATATTTCAAACTCAAAACTCAAGTCAATTAACAAAATCCAAACTCAACAAAATAAAAGAAAAGGGAAATTATACAAAAAAAGAAGAAGGAAATTTACAGATGTCAAAATCGTCACGAATCAAAGAGAGGCCTTCATCTTCTTCGTTGCACAAGTCTTGGCCGCGGGCAACCTCTGTCGCTGGCGGACTCGCCACTCGAACCGCGGCGTAACCACCGAGTAGCCGCCGCATTACCACCGGCTACCACCGCTTCAGCCTCTGCCGCGCTTCTGCTACTCGGCACAAGCTCAACCACGACCCCGACATCAACACCACCAGTCGCTGCCTCTTCGTGCGAGTCACACAACCCCATCCATGCCGTCACGCAAACCGCTGCCGCCAAGTCCACCTCTGCCGTGACCACCACGCCGCCCTCGTCGCACCGCCGTTGGTGACCTTTCAGCAACGCCCCCTAAGCTCTCCAAAGGGCTTTCTCTTAAAGACAATTTTATTGTAAATACGTCTGTTACACAAATAAATTACTAAAATACTTTTATTTTCAATCATTTTATACAATTATCACGATTTTGACTGACGTGACATTTGCGTATTACATGGCGTGGCATTCACGGTTTACACTAACGTATTATACGTAAATATGATGGAGGGTGCAAAAGTCCAAAAAACATAATCTTGCAAAAAAGACCGGTACACTGTTAATGGCCTGGCCGGTTTATTCACAAATGTTCATTTGTATTTACTAAAAAAAATAAACTTATTTTAAGTTCAGTTAGCACCTTGTGTTTCTTTCGATATATTTTGACTAAAGGTGGGTATGTTCCGGATTTTTGAAAAATGATTAAAAAGTTATCATTTTTATTAGAGTTAAAAATAAATATCATAAAGTTGGGATAGGACATTTGTTTGCATAATGGGATAGGACATTTGTTTGCAATTCTAGCTCTAAGTGTTATGTCATCAAACCTTTTAACTGTTTATATATCTTTAGTAGTTGTTGTATTTAGGCGTGAGAACAGGCCAAGCTTGAAGCTGGCTTGGTTACTCACAAATGTTTATTTGTGTTTATTCAACAATGCCTTATCCACTAGACTAACATTACTTTTTGCAACAATTTATTCAATCATATTTATTAATATAATTTTATTATTTAATTTTTTAAAAAGAAACCATAAACTAAAGAGTCGCTAGGACTCTCCCACACCCACACTCTCATCTGAATAATGTAAGAGAGTTTTGCTAGCATTTTTTTTTGTTTTTTGTTGGTCAACTGTCATATATTCTATTTATGATCTTACTATCACATACTAAGCAAGAGAATTGGTGATATACATAACAAAGTTGAGCAAACTTTTTCAGTATGGACTTTGGTTTTTTAATGATAAAATCAGTGGATGAAAATTTGATTTTTCTCTCACATAAAGGATATTCGCGTTGCTCAGACTTGTCTTTTGATCTGTTTCTTCATGGGCATACCCCAACAGCTTGCAATTTTAGAGTTTCAATTCTTTATTGAGAATGTCTTTTTGATTCATATTGAATTTATACACTCTTGTTTGTTATATAGTAAATGATATATACTCAGTTAAACTCTCTCCCTTCTCTCAAGAAATACCTTTATATATATATATATATTAGTTTTTTACTTTAGAATATTATTATATTAAGAAATTAAGTTATTAACAAAAATAATACTTTGTTATGATTATTTTTGAAAAATTAAAAATTGCATTTTATTTTAATATTTATTTTTTTATTTTTTTATGATAAAAAATACACAAGCAGATCTATCACTGATATATGACATTTTACCAACAAAAAACAAAAAGGAAAATGTTAGCAAAGTTCTCTCACATTATTAAGATGAGATGAGAGTGTGAGTGTGGGATAGTCCTAGGGACTTTTTAGATTAGAGTTTCTTTAAAAGAAAAATTAAATAATAAAATTATATTAATAAATATGATTGCATAAAATGTTGCAAAAAGTAATGCTAGTGTAGTGGGTAAGGCATTGTTGAATAAACACAAATGAACATTTGTGAGTAACCAAGCCAGCTTCAAGCTTGGCCTGTTCTCATGCCTAAATACAACAACTACTAAAGATATATAAACAGTTAAAAGGTTTGATGACATAACACTTAGAGCTAGAATTGCAAACAAATGTCCTATCCCATTATGCAAACAAATGTCCTATCCCAACTTTATGATATTTATTTTTAACTCTAATAAAAATGATAACTTTTTAATCATTTTTCAAAAATCCGGAACATACCCACCTTTAGTCAAAATATATCGAAAGAAACACAAGGTGCTAACTGAGCTTTAGAGAAGTTCGTAGTCTTTTGTGGATAGCTATGTATAGTAAAAAAAATTAGTAGAAATTAATCACAGATTACTGCTACTGTGACCCGTATAACTACCTACCTACCCATACTATTTTTCGAAGGCATGTTATATAGAAAACATTCCTCTCGCTAAACGGTATGCTGTATGAGAGATGAATTCGTCTGAATTTTACTATTCTTTTTTCTCTCTCTAAGATCTACGGGTCTACATATTTATTTAATATTTCAATACACTTCATTTCTTTTTCAGTTCCCCCTTGGCTTCCACCAAAAAGTACTAAGCACCCCCAATATTAATATTAATTATTAGTAAAAGCAATGACATGCGCATCCTTTGAAGCAAAGTACTACTTAGCAGCAGGAGGTTTGGCAGGATCAGAAGGCAAGAGTGCCTTCACCTTAGGCGAAGAAGAACACTTGCTCTTATTCTCACCACATCATAACGGATCTGCAGTAGCAGCATTATCTGCCATTTGTTTGCAATTCTAGCTCTTATGACATCCAAGAACCTTTTAAGTGTTATGCCATTTATTGGAAAATATGTATTTCAAAAACTCTAGTTCCTACATTGGTTAGATCACAAAACTTTTTAAGTGTTTATATACCTTTAGTACTTGTTATATTAGTAAAAAAGAGTTAAGAAAGGAGTTAGGCTTACGTGCATAAGTACAAGCCATTTGGGCTCTTCGAAGTCCAAATCGATGGATTTGCCCCCTGCGCGCACGACAAAGAGCGTGCCGGTCTTTTTGCAAGATTATTTTTTGGACTTTTGCAACTTATATGGGAAACCATGTTTTTTTTGGACTTTTGCACCCTCCATCATATATATGTATAATATACATTATAATCTATTAAGAAATTTATATACATAATATATATGGATAAAATAATGTTTGAATATTATATAATTTTATATTAAAATATATTATATAATTTTTCAATATTATTAATTACAGAATCGCCAAACCGGGTGGCGAATTCGGGTTGAATTCGTCAACCCGGTTGGCGATTTTAGTGAGGATTCACCAACGTTAATGGTGAATTTAGACAAGATTCGCCAATCTTGTAGGAGAAATTGGGAAGGAAAGATTCGCCATGTCCATAGGCGAATTTGCAGTGAATTCGCCAGCTTCATAGGTGAATCTGACGTGTCACGCCACGCAGTATGCGGATGCCACATCAGTCAAAACCGTGATAGTTGTGTAAAATGTTTGAAAATAGGGGTATTTTGGTAATTTATTTGTGTAACAGGGGTATTATAGTAAAAATCTCTCTCTTAAATCCCTAAACCCCAATTACCCTGATCTATCACTCCTTTCATCACAAAATCTACACAAAGCAAATGAGATAAGGGTGATTACTTATTTATTTATTTATTTTGTTTAGTTTGGATTGGGTTTGGTGATTTTGAATCACATTTTGAATCACAATTGCAACTCTTCTAAGAATAGATTACCCTATGACTTGTATGTTATGATCACAATCCTAGGGACAAGTGCTAATCTCAATCAATTATTAATTGTCTTAACTTAATCTCAATCAAGATCAACCCATATCCCCTACCAAGTAGGTGTTATTAAATCAATCGACTCAAAATTAAACCAGAGCTAAGATGAAATGTGCATGACATGCAAATTGAAAATTTATCCTAATTATATAAGTCATATGTATCGTGTTACCTTGCATAATTAAATTCTTCAACCAATAATTATAATTCATAAATCAACAAAGAGTAGTCAAGGAATAATCAAACAAAGAAGGAAATGAGAACCAGAGTATGAAATCTAGCATTAATGAACGAAACCTCACAATCTAGAAGATCCTTGGATTAATCCAAATGTAGACTACTCCCTCATTGATGGAGGTTGCAAAGAGACAAACATGAAAAGGGGAAAGAGAGATAACCTAAAACCTAAGCTAATCCTAATTCTAAAATTGAGAGGTGAATAAATGGAAAAAGTCCCTCTACATAGTGTAAGATGCTGGAATTTATAAGGAAAGTTAAAGTTGGATAGGGTCATTGTACTTTCCTCGGGCCTACCAGAAACGTCAGGTACATGTCAGGCTGCTAAAGCGAATGGGAATTGTTAGTAACAGTTAGGGCAAATGATTCGTGCTAGTGGATGGTGAGTTGCTGGAGCGGCTGAACTCTGATCTGAAAGCTTTTGATGTGCTCCTAGATCCTCTCAATGGCTCCTAACATGAACTATGAGTTCTAAAAATACACAACACTTACACACAACAAGGGTTACATGAAAAGATTTTATAATCCAATTTCATGTATCAATGCTCAAGGAAGCCATAGCACAAATGCTAGTTATTATGACACCCCAAAAATGTCACCAACACGCAAGGGACTATGTATTTTACAAAAGCCTTTAACGCTGCATGATTTTCATAAAACATATTTATAAATAAAAATAAATCCATTAAATAAACTAAACGATCTTTAATACAAGAAACTAAACTTATTAGATAAGATGTCCTTCAAAAAAATTATTGAAAATAAATAATGTTTAACAGTTCTTGCTTGTGTCCTAATAGAGCACTCTAAGCTGACATAACATAACTACTAAACTAATATAACTAAAGAAAACTACTCCAATACAAAGTGAAGCTCACCAATCTGAACAACTAGAGTCTATTGAAGGAAAGTAGTATCCTTGCCAGCACTATTTGAAAAACAACATTAATGAGGGGTGAGTCATTACTCAATGAATGACAAACCCCATTACAATATGAGACATTTCGCAGACATGACAAACAAATGCAATATATACATAATATCAATCATAAAACATCATGCAGTCCATAATACATAGTACATAAAAACATTGAAAACATAAATAAGCTTGTGAGTTCTTTAGATAGACAGATCTTAAGCAATACAGTCTGACTATAATGCTAATGTGATTATCGGGAGTCACGAGTACAGGCTTCATGGTATTGCCCTATTGATTCTATGTGTAAAATCTATTCTACATGAAGATCATATAAGGTATACCAAGGTCAACATAGGTTGTCGCTAACATACAGTTTTATCCTAGATTTACTCCCATGAAAATGATATAAACATAAATGCATATCGACCAATAACTGATAACTGAAAAGCTGGCGCAATCACATTCATAACATACCCATGCAACATGACAGTTCAATCCATAAAGAACAAGTGGTCCCATGTAATTTTGAAATGGTTTTCATGAGTTTCTAAGTCAGTTTGCAAATGATTTTCATAAATACTTCATAAAACAGTAAGTCTTTCCTCCTAAGATTTCATAAATAATGCATAAATTCGAACATAAATACATAGCCTGAAAATAGGCTGTGAGCAAAGTTACTCACCTAGAGTCGTGGAAGACCTTACATTGCTACTGACGAACTTGTATGGAATCCTAATATCGTTGCTAACTAACATAGGAATTAAAAGATAGGCTAGCATTAATAAAATGACATAACTAAAGGCAGAACAGTGCAACTGGGCACTGATCGTCAATCCTACATCTTCCTAACAACATTGAAGCAATGGTCCCTAGAGTGCCATTACACTAGTAGGCTAGCGCCATGGTGCCCCCGTTGCGCCATTGCGCTGGCATCGCTGCTAGCCACCCCTAAACAATAATAGAAATAGGAAAAGAGAGGGATAGGGGCCGGGACTTACCACTTGTGAAAAACACTCTAACAATCACCTTTGAGCTCCACGCTTCCCAAAGATGAAACTCAAATTTCGCAAGAGTCCACACAAGGAAGAGCCCTCACTTGCACTTGGGAAAAAATAATAAAATAATTATTTTCTAATGTGTACTAAGACTCATGAGGTAAGACTCTATTTATAGGGGAGACTTACACCCCCCATCATCTAAAACTAGTGATGTGAGACTTTAAAATCTATGCAGAGCACCATTGCGCTGGGCTCTAGTGCCATTGCATTGGTTGAGTGCAATTACATCGATGTCGGCATCCTCCTGGTGTCATTGCATTGCTTTTATGGTCTAAAAGTCAACCATTTTGATTCCAATGGCCCACTACGAGTTACTTTAAGTATTCTATTCTATACTTTAAGGTCATTAAACATATGAGTCGTTACAATAATAAAAGACCTCAAAGGTATGCTAATGGTTCAATTGTAAAATAAAATATAGGTGTGTAAATACCATCTATTAAGGACTCTGTTAAAGTAGCTTAGTTTTCAGACTTAGGTGGGGCACGCCCAATTATATTTTGCAAAAGAAAAAGAAAGAGAGCCATGTGAAATTGTGGATAATGGGTCCTATATTAAGCCATGGGAGCTGTTGAAAATTTCTTGGGACCTTGAAAATAAGGTCCATTATATTGGAGTAGGTAATATAATAAACACAAGTGGCCTAAAGTTTCAAATAGTTTAAATAGTTTAATTAGTAGTGTCAAATTTAGTTATAAATAGAGAAAAAAAAATGCATCAATTGGGATATGAAAAATATAATGTGATATCTCTCTCCCTCTCTAAAGGTTCTATCTTCTCTCTTGGATCATCTCCCTCATCTCTATTCTATCTTTATCCTTCCATTATAATTGGTTTTACCAGTACATAAAATATACCAAAAATATACAAACGGTTTACAGTGTCTCAATATATCATTCACAGTTACATTTCATTACACTATTACAATTTATACCCATTACATTTTGATTCCAAAAACAAAAAAGAGAGTGCATAAAAATAAAATAAAAGAAAGAACATAGAACCTGGAGTTCAACTTAATTCAAATTAGAACTTGAGAAACATTTTGTCAATGGTTTGGCATGCATTAGCTAAAGCTTTTTCATTGAGTGTTTTTTTTCTCATAAAAAGCATAAGCTAACTTTTAATAAACTGAAAAAGTAAAGAGTTTCAAGTATTCTCAAAAACTTAAAAGATTCATATAATTTTAGATTTTAATAAAAATTTAATATTATCATTAATTACTTAATGAAAAGAGAAAATATAAATCATTTCATATTTTAAGAGTAACTTTACAAACATTTTTCTTCTTATCACTTGTGCTAATTATTAAAAACAAGTTTTACAGCAGCAGCGATGCAAAAGGCGGAACAAATTCTTGAGTAGCCAATACAAAAAGCGGCAGAAGAGTACCAATCAGAGCAAAGCAACCCAGCCCCCCCAAAAGAGTGCGTAATACAGTGTGACTCGTTGAAGTGATTTGTCAACGGAGTACACGATCATCCAAATCGAAATTGCATAGGCCCCCGCCAAGCAAACCACTGAGACGCACATAGTTATTATCAACAACCACATGACTAACCTGTTACGGAGGGGAACTCCAGTTAGAAGAAAAAGGATTGTGGTCTGAGATGCTGAGAGAGACACGGTGCACAACAGTAAGAAATACTCATATCTTAGCTTTTGATGGCTGTCTCCAGGGGCTAACACAGAAGTACCAGCTTTGCACGTTGTGTCCGTAGCACAACCCATCTGATGGCTTTTTTTGTCTCCCTGCCAAACACCCCCTGGTGGGTTTATGGCAATTTGGAAAGTTAGGGTTGCAATAACGGTGGCTACAACCATGAGGGAACCTCGCATTTCTTCCATCCAATTCCCCTGCTTCCTTGTGAATTGCCTATTCCTTGATATTAATATTCCCCCACTATTGTCATTTACAACAACACTCGATGCCAATGACTCTCCCTCCATTCCTCTACTTAATTTGTTAATCAGGACCTATAGCTGGTATTTAATTAATTTAGGTGGTGGGAGAACCAAAGTCGATATGACATGGTGTGTGAAACTTACCACCAGAGTCACAGTCAGGGACAATATTTTAGAATTAGGAATTGTGGAAATTTGGGTTTGGGACATTTGGGTGACTATAAAATTTATCAATATTGACCTTATATCCGTCTAGAATATAGTAGGTGTAACCAGTATTTCTTATTGTTATGGACTGGGCCCTTACGGCCCATTCCACGGAAGGACCTCACCCAACCCGCTAGGCTTATCTGTTAAGAGCCAGACCTACCTCTAAGGCTCATCCCTCGGAAGAGCCATTCCCGATCTGCGTAGTCCGCCTATCCCCAGCATAATCAGCTCCCATCACCCACGTGATGAACGCTTTAGCAAATCTCATAACGGAGACCACGGAGTGAACGGGGCAATATGTCCGCGGAGACTGAGGCGTGAAACGGAACCTATCACCGGCATTCGACAGGTACATAAGCAAGGCCAGCCACCCAGGTAAGAGCAGAATCTTTGACCCCTCATATTTACGCACTCATCTCCAACCTCATCTGACTTTGGCATCGGAGTCCTTGCAGGTACCCACCCGTCCGAGACATCCACGGAGCTCCAGGGACCGAAGAGTACCCCTCTAGTACATTTGGCGCCGTCTGTGGGAACCGACGTAAATTGTCTTTCCCTATCATTTCGGACCCTGAAGCCATGCCTCCTAAAACCCGAAGAACTTACCGTCCTGTGGCATCTACGAATACAAATGAATCAGTATCCATCAGCACTCAAGCCCAGCCTTTCTAACCCCTTCCACTTCCTGATAACCTCCATTAACCCAGCAATCCTCCCCTATCCCTCCAGTCCCTCCAACTAATCAAAATCATTCCCCGGCTCAATCAGACCAACCCGCGGAAATGGAGGAAGCATCCCAACCATCACACGAGTTGGAAAACCTTGTTCGAACCCAAGCGGAGAAGATTGCGCGGCTAGAGGCAGCGTTGCTAACGTTGACTCAAGCTGAAGAAGAAAGAAAAAAGCAAAGAGAAATTAGGTTAGCCGCGGATCAAGCCAAGAAGAAGGCGGAAAAAGTTAGAAGGCAGGTTATACTGGAAGCCCAAGAGAGAGACCGCCACATCGATGGTCTTAACCGCGATGTGGGACAGTACCCAGAAGACGGAGCATAAGGATCAGTATATAGGTCACCCGCTGATACACATCCTGACAGAATCCGTGCAGGGGTGAAAAAAGCAAAAGGGAAGGACAACCACCCTTTTGTGGATGAAATTCTCAATGCTCCTTCTGTGATAGGATTTCGCCCGCCCACTGATATGGAGCCTTATGACGCAACCACAGATCCACAGCATCACTTGGATGCATTCGGACACCGAATGATCCTAGACGGGCTTCAGACGCCATACAATGCAAGTCATTTCCGGTAACATTACAGAAAGGGGCCTTAATGTGGTTTAATGCCCTTCCTCCAAAATGTATCCACTGTTTTGAAGATCTTGTCGAACGTTTTTCGGCTAATTTCACCACTCGAAGAACCAAACCCAAGACGACAGTTAGCCTCTTAGGCGTGGTACAAAAAGGATAGGAAAGTCTATGACAATATTTGGATAGGTTTTACGAGGAATGCGCGTAGGTCGAGGATTTGCAACCACAAGCAGTATTGATGGGCCTTACTAACGGCCTCAAAAAAGGAAACCCATTCGGCAAAAACCTATCAAAGCGGCCACTGCAGAGTTTAATCGAAATACAAGAAAGGGCGGAAGAGTATCTATTCCAGGAAAAGGGCATGCAGGCGATAAAAGCTGACATTATTCGAGAAGGAGGAGAAGGCCAAAGAAAGAGATACAACCTACCACCACGCATGGACCGTCCGCGGAATGAAAGGCCTCGTATTCTGAAGGAAGGCCGATACACCAACTACACTCCATTAATTGTATCCCTTACACAGTTATATCGAGAAATTCAGCACAAAGATGGATTCCCCAGGCCCAAACCAATCCGGTTGAGACCAGGTACGGATACTTCGCTATTCTGTGCTTTCCATGATTCGTATGGACATACCACGGAAGGCTGCGTGGACCTAAAAAATGAAATTGAAACTTGGGTCCGCGGAGGAAAATTAGAAAGATATGTAATACAAGAAAGAAAGAGGAAGATGGAAACAAGGGAGCCGGAAAGAAGACATTACTATCCTAAGGAGTTCCAGGGAAGGGAAATAAATCCCGAAGATAGACGAGACAGAGATGGCAGGCAAACAGAAACAAATAGAATAATTAACACCATTGCAATTCGCTGGAGGTGGAACCATGTAATTTTGAAATGGTTTTCATGAATTTCTAAGTTAGTTTACAAATGATTTTCATAAATACTTCATAAAACAGTATGTCTTTCCTCATAAGGTTTCATAAATAATGCATCAATTCGAACATAAATACATAATATGAAAATAGGCTGTGAGGAAAGCTACTCACCTAGAGTCGCGGAAGACCTTACATTGCTACTGACGAACTTGTACGGAATCCGAATAGCGTTGCTAACTGACATAGGAATTTTAAAAGACAGGCTAGCATTAATAAAATGACATAACTAAAGGCAGAACAGTGCAACTGGGAACTGATCGTCAATCCTACATCTTCCTAACAGCATTGCGGCAATGGTCCCACGAAAACCTGCTAGCACTAGTGCCATTGCGCCCCTGGAGCGCCATTGCACTAGTAGGCCAACGCCATGGTGCCCTCGTAGCGCCATTGCACTGGCATCGCTGCTAGCCACCCCTAAACAACAATAGAAATAGGAAAAGAGAGGAATATGGGACTTACTACTTGTGAAAAACACTCTAACAATCACCTCTGAGCTCCACGCTTCCCAAAGATAAAACTTAAACTTCGCAAGAGTCCACACAAGGAAGAATCCTCACTTGCACTTGGGAAAAATAATAAAATAATTATTTTCCAATGTGTACTAAAACTCATGAGGTAAGACTCTATTTATAGGGGAGATTTGCATCCCCATCATCTAAAACTAGTGATGTAGGACTTTTAAAATCTACGCAGAGCACCATTGCGCTAGGCTCTAGCGCCATTGCATTGGCTGAGTGCAATTGCGTCGATGTCGGCATCCTCCTAGTGTCATTGAGCTGCTTCTATGGTCTAAAAGTCAACCATTTTGATTCCAATGACCCACTACGAATTACTTTAAGTACTCTATCCTATACTTTAAGGTCATTAAACATATGAGTCGTTACAATAATAAAAGAGCTCAAAGGTATGCTAATGGTTAAATTGTAAAATAAAATATAGGTGTGTAAATACCATCTAACAAGGACTCGGTTAAAGTAGCTTAGTTTTCAGACTTAGGTGGCGCCCAATTATATTTTGCAAAAGAAAAAGAAAGAGAGCCATGTGAAATTGTGGATAATGGGTTCTATATTAAGCCATGGGAGCTGGTGAAAATTTCTTGGGACCTTGAAGATAAGGTCCATTATATTGGAGTAGGTAATATAATAAAAACAAGTGGCCTAAAGCTTCAAATAGTTTAAATAGTTTAATCAGTAGTGTCAAATTTAGTTATAAATAGAGAAAAAAATGCATCAAATGGGATATGAAAAATATAATGTGATATCTCTCTCCCTCTCTAATGATTCTATCTTCTCTCTTGGATCATCTCCCTCATCTCTATTCTATCTTTATCCTTCTATTATAATTGG
>QANU01097977.1:169596-194181 GCA_003254905.1 Nissolia schottii
CAGCAGCGACGCAAAAGGCGGAACAAATTCTTTAGTAGCCAATACAAAAAGCGGCAGAAGAGTACCAAACAGAGCAAAGCAACCAAGCCCCCCCAAAAGAGTGCATAATACAGTGTGACTCGTTGAAGTGATTTGTCAACGGGGGACACGATCATCCAAATCGAAATTGCATAGGCCCCTGCTAAGCAAACCACTGAGACGCACATGGTTATTATCAACAACCACATGACTAACCTGTTACGGAGGGGGACTCCAGTTAGAAGAAAAAGGATTGTGGTCTGAGATGCTGAGAAAGACACGGTACATAACAGTAAGAAATACTCATATCTTAGCTTTTGGTGGCTGTCTCCAGAGGCTAACACAGAAGTACCAGCTTTGCACGTTGTGTCCGCAGCACAACCCATCTGATGGGCTTTTGTGTCCACTTGCCAAACACCCCCTGGTGGGTTTATGGCAATTTGGAAAGTCAGGGTTGCAATAACGGTGGCTACAACCATGAGGGAGCCTCGCATTTCTTCCATCCAATTCCCCTGGTTCCTTGTGAATTGGCTATTCCTTGATATTCCCCCTCTATTGTGATTTACAACAGTACTCGATGCCAATGGCTCTCCCTCCATTCCTCTACTTAATTTGTTAATCAGCAGGACCTATAGCTGGTATTTAATTTAGGTGGGAGAACCAAAATCGATATGAATTTTCCGTGACCCTTCCAGGTTTCCTAAATGGAAATTAGGGTTTGGGTCAACGTGATATAATGAGCATTTGTCGGCTAACTGTTCTGGAAATTTCGCAGCAAGTAGGAACTGAACCTCAGCTATCCAGTTGAATCATCCCCAGTTGAATCATCCTCATCTTTTATATATGAATATAATAAATAAATAGCAATTAATATGATATATAATATTAATGGAGAATGGGATATGTGGGCCATTATTTTTGGATGTGATAAATTTTGACATGGTAAACAAAACCATGGCCGCTGACTCCATGAAGCGAAGAGTCAAGCATATCAATCGTGAGGCTCAATATCCACTAGGTCCTGGGCCTTTGAAGAAACGTGGGTACTAGGGCGATGTAAACCCACGCCTCTGAGGTGACCTAGTGCGTGACCGAGAGGACTAGTGAAGTGGCTATCCTCTTCTGATTCTTCCTCTATCCTTGTAACCAGCTGATCAACCTCTACGTACATCCATCAAATGTTTCCTCTATCACTCCGGCTGATTGAATCACTCCTTGGTCGTTATGCCTATCTCAAGTGTCCAAACTACACGGGGTTTGTCACAACGTACCTCATAAGATGGCAATAATTTTAATAGACTCGCAACCCATTTTTATTCATTGAAAAAATCAAAAAAATCTTTTTAATTTCATTAAATAAGAAGTTTTAATTCCACTGCACCCCGTTACATCCATTTTTGCGATGGTTATCTAAAGTTAGTTGTGCAAATTAATAGATTAAATTATTGTTTTTTCCTTTCAAAGAATAAATCCAAACAATTATTTACAAAGGAAAAAAAAGATAAAGCAAGGGAAACACATTTAGGAAAAATTAATTTTTCTTTGACTTGCGTTCCTCCGCATCCTCTGGTGCAATGAGGAACTCAAAACCACGTAGTTCTTCTATAAAAAATTTGTGCATTGGTTTCTCTTGATAAAAACAAATTTTGATAAAGGAAAAAAATAATTTAAAACCTTCCAAAAAGAATAGAACTAATTATAAAATCATCTAAAAAAATAAAAAATCACTTAAAGAAAGTAAGACATTTTTTCAAGAACAGTGTTTTTACGAATAAAATCGAGATGAAAGGGGATTGAATTAACAAAAGAAAAGGAAAAAAAAATAGACAAATGATGAGGCATCAGGTGAAGGTTAAAATTGTGGTTTAAGTACTTTTGATGTGGTGATGGTTATGGGTTAAACGAGGGAAGAGGAATTAAGTGGCATGGAAGATCATGGTAATAGATGAAGGTTGTTTATGACGGTTAATGAGTTTGGTAAAAACTATAACGATTGTGAGGGTGATTGGTTGAGGAAGGTAATAATGGTATCAATAGTGGTGAATGGTTGATGGTAAAATAACAGAGGCTTAGAATGGTGTTGATGGCTAGAAGTGTGATAAGAGATAGTTTTTAGGAGTGAGGTCAAAATTTTTTGTTTTTTTTGAGTGTGTGTCTTTGTGCCCCCTTTTGTACGTGGGATGATGGCTTTATTTATAGGTGAGAGTGTAGCAGATTGAGGAGAAAATCAATTTTGAATAAGAGATAAGATGAGATCAAATTGGTTATGGAGAGAATTTTGAAAATTAAAAAGAGATAAGATGAAGTTGTTTAGTTTTTGAAATTTAAAGTAAAGATGAGATAGAGAAAGATAAGAAAACAGTCAAATTCAAACAATTTTAAATCTTTTTTCTTTTTTCTTTTTCCTTTTTTTAACTCGACTAAAAATTGAGTGTTCACAATAGCTCCATTTACTCGGACTTTTAATTAAAAGGACAAACAAAGTAAAGCAACCAATTTTTATTCGATTCATTTTTCTCTTTTTTTTCATTTATATAAAAAATGAAAATGATTAAATTAGGCTCACAAACCTAATTAGGTATCGTAAGACCAATAAGGAAAAAGGTAGGCATCTTGAATTCTCAATACCTACAATTGAAAATCTAGGCATCACATACTTAGCATGCAGATGACATGCTTTACATTACCGACAATTGGTAACTAGGCATCTCAATACCTATAATGAAAATGGTAGGCTTCACGATACCCACAATTGTTAACTAGATGTCTCAATACCTAAAATATATTCGGTAGACGTCACAATACCTACAATTGATAAGAATGTGTTAGATGTTACGAGCGTCACAATGCCTACAATTGATAAGAATGTGCTAGGCGTCACAATGCCTATAATTGATAAGAATGCAAGTCAACTAGGTGTCTCTACCTAGAATGTGTATAGTAGGTGTCACAATACCTACAATTGATAAAATGCAACTACCCTATGCATCACAATGCCTAGAATGTATATGGTAGGTGTCACAATACCTATAATTGATCAAATGCACTAGGCATCACAATACCTAGAATATATCGTAGGCGTCACAATACCTACAATGAAAAATTAATTATGCATGTTCAAATTAAAAAAAAAGATCTTTCAAACTTAAGGAAAGAAACCATGAATAATTTAAATAGAATAACATTTCACAATGATAAAAATAATATATATTATGTTTGATTTGATTTGATTTGATTGTGATTTATTTTTTACCGTTGTGTTTTCAGCCTATAAATAGGCTCACATTCTATTGTAAATCATCTCCGATAATATAACTCAAATAATACAATTGTGATTTCTCTGTTATCTATCTTTCTCTTATATTTTTTTGTGTCTCATTTATCTGTTTATCTACGATGTTTAACACACAAAAAAAAAATATTCAAAAGAATTCACTGTTGTGTCACAACTCAAGTTTATTTTGCTCAAGGATGGGTAATATGAGTTAAAAAATGTATGAGTCTTTAGAAATGTGGTAATAAGGATGGGTCAATAGGCAATTCAAGTCTTTCAAGCATGCAAATATCACTTCAGCTTCTTTTAAAATAGCCCCAAGTTAGAACTTTGTGATTTTTGGGGTCCCTTGCATCTTTTCCAAAATAGCCCCAAGTTAGAGCTTTGAGATTCTTCTGGTCTTTTACGTCTGACCAGTGGTGATCTTCATATGAATCCTTGCTTCAAATTTTTACTGACTTGTTTTCTTTCATCAAGAAGATGTATCATTCTACTCAGGGGAAAATCCTCCAATTCCATTTTTTTTTATAATACACCATGTGCATCATAATTAAAAGTTATGAAAGTGAAAGCAATTAATCACTAATTAAAATGTACTTTACTAAGCTTGTAACATGGCCAAGGTTGAATTACTACCAAAGAAAGGGTATTAATGGCCCAAATAAGTGTTTAAAGGTCAATCAAGATCAATGATCATATAATTATATATTGTCATTTGAATTTAAACTTTCACGGATTTCCATTTTCATTTTGGACCAAAGCATTTGTCACAAACTTCTCAATTTTCATTCCATATTTTTCAACTTTTTCTGTCATCTCATTTATGACCCTTTACTCTTTTTTATTTTTTATTTTCCAACTTCACAATTACATACTGTGCAAATTTTCAATTGACAATAGTTAATTTGCTTAAAATAGCCCCCATTGTAGGGGTGATTCTTCTCTAAGGTTATCTAAAAAAAAAAAATTCAGACTCAAATGGGGTAATAAAGGATAATTTTTTTAGGATAGAGAAGCATAATTAAATTGTTGGTATTTTTGCCATAGGTAATTTAATGGATCATGTTATTTAGTTTTTTTTTTTTGTTAAATAAAAGATATTTTATTTTTATTATTATTATTATTATTATTATTATTATTATTATTATATTTGCATGTTACATATAATAACACTATATCCCTGGTAAATTGATTTTAATATGAGATAAGATTAGTATAAGTTTAATTAGATAATTATGAGATAATTATGTGTGTGGACAACTTAAACTTATAGGTAGCTGTTGAGAATAGGATACTAGATAGGCCCGCTATAAGTTCACTACTATGATAAAATGTCATAAGTGAATCTCATAATAGTTATATCTATTGATTCTCATACATGAGATTGACACAATGTCCTACATAAGGACATTATGCCTTAATATAATCAAACATTACTTTTAACCGAGTAATTATAAAGGTTATTGTTGAATATAATGTGATATATGACTCTGATTAATCAAGACGAGATCTGTTCCCCTCTTAGAGGGAGATATCTTTTGGGTCTCTCGATATGTAAGATCGGGAAATGTATGACCATGCTCAAGTAATCTGAAAGAGTTTTAATATTACTTGAATTGTCAATATTACTTGGAGATCTAGAAAGTACGTTCTAACAAAATAAGGGCGACATTACCCATGCCTTATGTTTGAATTAGATATTGCAGAACAAAGGATAAATGATATATTCTACTAATTGGTTAAATGAACTTACTATTTATCATTACTTGGGTTAGTCATAATGCCTTGCTAGGGACCACTTATGACTTGTTGGTCCAATAGTGTATTAGGCCTGCTACCAAAGTAATATAAACCGGCCGGTTAGGTAGCACACTAAGAATGAAATGAATAGACTGAGTTAATTAATTAATTAAATAAATATAAAATTCAATATATATATATATATATTGGATATTTATATTATGAGATAATATAAAATTGAATCTTCATTTTATTAAATGAGATATAATAAATCAAGTTCAACTGTGTTCAAATTTTGGAAATTTATATTATGAGATAATATAAAGTCAGATCTTAATTTCATTACATGAGATATAATAAATCGAATTTGATTGTATTTAATTTTAAATCATTAAATTTATTTTTGATGTGATTAGGAAATGATTTAAATCAAATTAAGTTTTGATTGCAATTTAAAATTAAAATGAGAGATTCTTTTTTTAATTATTAAGACCACATGTCCACTTATGGAGACAAAGAGAATTGTAAAAAAAAAAATAAGTGTATCATATTTTCTTGGGAATCCCATCAACACCACAAGTTGGGGTGAGGGTGAGGGTAGGGGCATTTTGGGGAGGGGTTGTTTTGAGGCGGAGGCGGAGGCAGTGGGTATGGGATGAGGGCTAGAATGAGGGCTCAGGGTTAGGGTTGAGGTGGGGTGAGGCGGTAGGGCAGGGGATTGCGATGTGGGATGAGAGATGATGATATGAAAGTGTAACAATGGACCTATTGCAGGATTTAACCCTAAAAAAGGTTAGAAATAATTTATTAATGCAAACCGAAAATTTCTAAATAATATATATAAAAATAGAAAAACTATAAGAATTTTTTTATTAAAAAAATTATTTTTATACATATTTTCAAGATAATTTAAGGGTCTAAAGAAAACGTAATATATACTGTACTTGCTAAGAAGTTATGAGCGCAGATCATGAAACTTTCATTCGTGATGGGAGCGACACAAGCATATATAATATTTTATGTTTAAGAAAGTAACAATATGAGGGGTAAATACATATATATATATATATATATATATATATATGGGTTTGGAAGAGGGGTATTGCTTATACACAGGGGAAGGGGGAATTTATGAAATTGTAGGGGAGTTTTTTGAAATCGTTAAAATTGAGGGCAATTGTAGAAATAATAAAAATAAAAAAAATGAAAAAGAGGACTGATATTTTTAAAAAAAAAAATTTAGAGGCTGAAATCGTTATCCTAATAATAATTCCAACTCAAAAAATCACACAATCGTAATTTATTTGTACTGTCTCTAAAAAAAAATGTATTTCTTCCCAGGCAATACACATGTAAAAAACGCACAATCTGGGCCCTTGAATGCTTCTAGAATGTATATTTCTAACCTTTCTTATGTGGCAAGACTAGGACCGCATATCTCAACTACTCCTTAAGCTCAAAGAAAGGTTTATCTTTCGCCAGCTAGAATGTAGCTTTTGTTTCCTGAAAGAGTAGTACAATTAAATAATTCAGGCTTTTTTTTATTTTTTATTTTTAAATGAGGGTTTGAATCTCATTTGTCAATGTGAGAGTCTCATTAATAATATACTGTGACTGTCCCACTTAAACTTTTCATAGAAAAAAAACTGCACCTTTTGCTCATGCGTAATGCTATTACGTTTAATTAGTTGGACATAAAAACAGATAACTTATGTATAAATTTTTTATTTTATTATTATTTTTAAATAATGCAAACATAATATAAAGAGCATATATAAATATAATAGTTAATTAAATGATTAGTCAAAATAAAATAAATTATAATTATTTTCCGCTGCATAAAAAAAGATCAATTATATACATGAGAATTTAATTAATAATTATAAAACATTTAAATTTTTTATTACTACTAAAAGAAAAACATTAAGCGAGTCAATTTTGTACTCAAATAAAACTTAATCTGAAAATTTTTCAATTTATCATTTAACTAATTGAATTGTTAATTTATTATATTTAAATATAAAATTACATTGATTTACACCGCAATTAAATTAACCACATTATCCAATTCGATTTTTAAAACAATTATCTAACCACTGCCACTAACACAAATTTTTCAAAATAGAAAGATTGTCAATATGTTTAACTAGCAAGTGATGAGTAATTTCATCTCTTGTAATAATGAGAATTTAAGATTGATTTCACATAAAATACATGTATAAGTATAATTACGAATATCCTTTAATACTTTACCTCATGAAATTACGTGAAAACTATATATATCTCCCATAATTTTAAAATTAATAAAATGAAAATCGTCATCTTTGTACCTACATTCATATAAGGCGATTTTAGACGGAGAAGGAGGTTCCACGTAATAGAAAGAAAGCAGCTCGCATCTCATGGCATTGCCTTGATTGCACCGATATTCACGAACTCCCTTAACTACTTTCGAGTTGTATTTGTCAACTAGCTATGTCATCTATTTGCACATAATATTTATTGAAGACATATTCTTGATATTTCATAGTACTGTAAAAGGTGAAAACATTGTAATACCTTTTCTTTTTTAACTTATTTGGTAACCAAAGGGAAATATTTGCACCCTTTTGCTCCGGTGGTAGGTAGGAGGATATATATAAAATCACGGGAGAGGGTGGGTCGATCCCAAGAGCAAGAAAGAAAATTAGAATGGAGGTCCTAAGGGTGCAAAGCGTGGCTGCTAATTCCCAGGGGAAAGAGGCGGGAATCCCGGCAATGTTCGTGAGGGGAGAGGCAGAGCAACCGGGCATGACAACGGTTCAAGGGGTGGAGCTGGGGGTACCCATAATAGACTTCAGCAACCCAGACGAGGGGAGGGTCCTGAGGGAGATAGCGGAGGCGAGCAGGGAGTGGGGAATGTTCCAGATCGTGAAGCACGAGATACCGGGGGAGGTCATAAGCAAGCTGCAGAAAGCGGGGAAGGAGTTCTTCGAGCTGCCGCAAGAGGAGAAGGAGCTCATTGCTAAGCCTGCTGGCTCCGACTGCCTCGAAGGTTACGGGACGAAGCTGGCCAAGGAGGTCAACGGGAAGAAAGGCTGGGTCGACCATTTGTTCCACATCATATGGCCTCCTTCCTCCATTAACTACCGCTTCTGGCCTAAAAATCCTGCTCCTTACCGGTTAGTCATCTCCACTCGTTCTCTTTTCCCCTTCCCATGCTTAACAATAATTTATGATTTAATGATCATTTTTTAAATATTTAATTGATTATAATTTATCTTTTGATCATTAAATTTTTAGCTTACCTATAAATAAGTTTACACTCTATAATGCACAACCGTCTCCTGACATGTAGCACTCATTACCTTTGTCATTACCTAAAAAGGCTGGGTGGAATTGAATGCTAATTTTTTTTATTTATTTTTATGAAACAGTACTAATATGTCTTAGAACAACTTTTAAAAATTTAAATAGCTTAATAATTTTTAAAATGTCACGATACCACCGACCAAACCTTAATACTCGAGTAATTATTTAGCATCGGTCTTTCTTTCATTATTTACAGGGGATTTTGTACCCTACTTTCATTATATCAAAGACTTGAAAGTTTTATCTTTCAAATAATTTTTTTTTTGGGATTAAGTGGTGAATGTGTCGGCACTCGACAGTCACTTATAAACAGGAGAAATTTATTTTTGGATAACCAAATATAATGAATTTGAACAGAATGAATGATCCAAATTTGTGCGGAGCACGAGACTCACGTGAAGACTTTTTATATTACTGTACATTATTATGAACATTTAAATTGAAAGTTTTTTACCATACATTTGGAACATGATACTCACGTGAAAACTTTTTATATTACTGTACATTATTATAAACATTTAAATTGAAAGTTTTTTACCATACATTTGTTCACAACTTGAAAAATACTTAAAAGAGGAAGGAAACAATATTATTGAATGATAAAATTTTGTCTTTTATTATAATAACTAATAACTAATTATAATTAATATGTTTAATTGAATGATAAAATTGGTATTGAGAAGTTTTAATAAGGATAAAATGATACATTCAATTAAAATTTAGTTAAAATCCGCCTAATTTGGGGAATTATAAAATGAGAATTTTGGAAGATTTTGAGAGATCAATAAAAACCTTAGATGTCTTCCCTTAAAAAATAAATAAACAAAACTCCCGATCGTCATAAGTTTTCTCCTCCCTCCCTTCCCCTTCGAAACCAAACTCATGAATATAAACTTACAAATTTAAAAGTCATTTGACTTTATGATATCATAAATACTATGCTAATAGTATTAATGTATCACATTAGATCATACAATATATTAGTATATCACATTGAATAAACAAATGATTTCAAAATTTAATAAATTTAATTGGTTAAAACTAAAGAATAAGTACCGAAAGATCCTCCCAAAAAAATTACTCGGGTCAGTGTTACCTTGCACTACATAAATTCCACGCGAGATAGAGTGAGTTGTAACTAAAAATCTGCGTGAAGCACATTTTTTAGCAATTGTTTCTGATCCTGATAAGTACAATATTTGTTAGCAATTTTTTCCTTTTCTAAATGGATTATATAAAAACATTTTTGTTTACGAAGAGAAGTGCTCCAGCCTTCTAAGGAGAAGGCGAGCAAGGGACACGTTTTCATAAGTACAAACAAAAGCATGAGAGATAACAAGATCACATCTGTTAGGCTAATACATCACATAAAACAAAGAACACCAATTCATCTAACCAATCATAGGGTAAGCAAAGCGGAGCCAAGCAGAAAGCCGACCACACAAGTCAAGCAGAAAGCAGAAACATCAAATAATGCATAAGCTAGGATATGAGCATCACATACAAAGTCACAAGCCACTTTAATGAGTTTCCCGCTAGAATCTCCATTTTCTAAGTTGATTAAGATCTTGTGATAACTCATTGCCAGCTTGAAAGTATTTGGCATCCCACCCTTTCATCCAAAATTAGCCAAGTCTAGCCTTGGCTTGCCATTTCTCCAACGTCCAATTCGATTGAGCATTATCAAATACTAATTTATTTCTCACATTTTAAATAGAGCAAACAACCACATAAAAAAACGTGATCCAAATTAAGTCTCTTGTGCCAAAGAGAGAGCTTGACCCCACACCATGTCGAAAAGAAAACATCATACTTTAGGGGACTACACCATGAAATCTGCCACCACTTCAACCACTCGTACCACAAAAGACCAGATTTATGACACCCGAACAAGTGTCCAACATATTTGGGCTCTAGTTGACATAAATGGCACAAATTAAGCTTCATTGTGTTGAATAATGTTGAATATGCAAAGCTTGCCCTTAGTGTTAAGTTTCTCTTGTAAAACATACCAATCTAATAATTGTGCCCCCAGTGGGGCCAGCCCTTTCTATGCCATTCTAGCCTAACACGCTAGCTTCTCCGTTGGGATCAACGAATATATAGTTTTTGAACCTCCATTGCAAATGACCTGGCACTGTATTGGCTTGAGGAGTTCAATCTCCACCTACACATTGAGCAAACAATTAATTCTAATAAAAAAATATAGGTTAGTGACTAAATCCTCCTCCCATTGAAAAAGGTTTCTTGATCTCCAATTTAGTGTTCACTCCCAAAACTGACCACAAGAATCTCTGCTGAAGCTGAATGATCCTGCTGGCCACCATCTTAGGCATCCTGAAAATGCTAAGATAATACAACAACAGGCTATTGATAACAACTTTTATAATTAAGTACCAACCTACTAGCTCTAGAGAGCACCTGTCTCTTTTCAATCTTTTTTAAAATTGGGTTCTACGTACGTTGAAATATTTCTTAAGATATAACAACATTTATTAATGAATTAAAAGTGAAAACATTTTATGGAATGAATAAACTTTTTAAACTTGTGATGCATTGAAATTATTATTAACAATCAAATGTTTTTTACTTTTGACTCTAATTATTGGCAGGGAGGTGAATGAGGAATACAGCAAGTACCTACGTGGAGTGGTAGACAAACTTTTCAAGAGTATGTCAATAGGCCTAGGCCTTGAAGGGCATGAGCTGATGGAGGTTGCAGGCGGTGATGACATGATTTACCTCTTAAAGATCAACTACTACCCACCGTGCCCATGCCCTGATCTCGTCCTGGGTGTGCCACAACACACAGACATGTCCTACATCACCATTCTTGTCCCCAACGAGGTGCAGGGCCTTCAAGCCTTTAGAGATGGCCATTGGTACGATGTTAAGTATGTGCCTAATGCCCTCGTCATTCACATTGGTGACCAAATGGAGGTATATCTATCTATCTTGCTCTGTTGTTTCATGAAGAAAAGTAATAATCTTAGGAATTTTGATTGGAACAATATTTATATGAATATTCTCTAGTGTGATAGGTGGTTTTTCTTGACTGTCCGCGATGATGACATGGGCAAGTGAAAGGAAAATTTTAGAATGCCCTGCACTACTATATATAAATTTCATTTTTTTTATGAGATTATAAATATAATTATTGTTAATGAATGAAGAAGAGAAATAAAGAGAAATTGATCTCTTCAATTGAATTTCTTGTCATGTGAAGTCAAATGTGATATTTCATTATTAATTAAGAAAGTGAAACCTATACATGACATAAGTAACAAAGATATTAATGATAATAAATCACAATTGATCTCGTAAGACAAGAAATTCAATTGAATAGATCCACTACTAAAAAAAAAAAAGGAATAGTAAATAGTTTAGTAGATTTGGGATTAATTTCTCTAACGAAATGTTCTTGTTGTTATTTTAGTGACTACAACAGAATTATCATAAAGTTTTGATGAGCAATTATACTTATGCTATTTTACTATGTTATGGTGATATAGATACTTAGCAATGGGAAGTACAAGGCCGTCTTGCATAGAACAACAGTGAACAAAGATGAGACAAGAATGTCGTGGCCAGTGTTCATAGAGCCCAAACCGGAGCATGTAGTTGGCCCTCACCCAAAGTTGGTTGATCAAGAAAATCCACCAAAATACAAGACCAAGAAATACAAGGACTATGCCTATTGTAAGCTCAATAAGATTCCCCAGTGAATGAAGCAGCGCTACTACTAATTAAAAAATAATAGACATTGCAGGTCGCGCTGCACAAACTTGTTTTGCTGCTTGTTTAATTTACCCAGTCATAGAGTGGTGTGAGAAGCACAAGGGGATTTATTAGCTAATCTTGGATGTTTCTGCATGTTTTTAAACCTAATAAGATGATAGCAAATAGCCAGTGGTTTCGCCCTATTTTGTTATAATAATGCTACTAGAATTTACACTCATGCAATTGCGCAGGGTACATATGATAAACTAAGAAATATTGAATTCCACCATTTATATAATGTAATGAATATTATTCATCAAAATAGTTCACTCTTTGCATGCAGTTGCATTTATCACATTCCTACGTAGAGGCTCTATAGACCCTAAAGCCTACGTAGGATCTTTATAAAATATTTTCCCTCATTTCACATTAAACATTAAATAGGAAGGTTCAGACATATATTAATAAAGCCATAGATAATCAAAACATTGCCATAAAATACCTCACATCATGGCGTCAAGATCTATTGTAAATGACACAGAAATTGAAATCGTTACAATAATACATTATGGAACTTTGTCATACATTTCGAAACACCACTTTGTACACTACATGTTGGGTATAAAGCAACAAGCGGCCTAATAGTGGGGGATTTTTAAATAAATAGGCTAAGTGAGACACAAAAGTGAGTTAGACATCACATTTTGATCTAAAACTTTAAGATAATGGATTAATGAATTTTCCCAAATATATACCATTCCCTTAGTCCAAATTTAAATTGGTATGCTCCCTCTCAACGGAAGCTTTGCAAACATTCACGATTAGCGATGCTCAACGGGATGGTGTCACACCCTGAGCAAACACGCATCAAGTGGGTCGCTACAACCCAAGTGTGAAATTTGCTAGATTGGAATGGTTGGCTCTGGTATTCCTTTTGTTAGCTATAAAGCAATGAGAAGGAGCTTAAAATCGGAGGAGATTTAAACCAACGAGCTAAATGAGACACCAAAACGGGTTAGGCATCACATCTTGACCCAAAACCTTAAGGCAAAGGGTTTATGGGTCTTCACAAATATATACTAGTAACTTAATCCAAATTTCATATCGATGTGAAACTTTAACATTCATACTTGAAACACAACACTATGTTGGCGGTGTAACAATTATTTTCAGACTCTGCATGAGCTCTCATAATCTTTAAACCTTCCATGTTAGTAACTCTTGAAAATGCAACTGTTAGAAATAGAACACGAGCATAGAGGGGATATTTGAATATATGCAAATGTATTAAAAATTCTAAATGAATTCTACAAGCAAAGCTACACTATTTATAGGCCTAGAATACTCATCGCTATAATCAGTTATACTATACAAAATAATGCTATTGATAAGCTTATAACATTATATACGTTTATAACAATCATAAATAGTAAACCATTTATAAACTCTATAAACATTAACATCCTCCTTCAAACTCATGTAGATGTTAACGAAATTAACTTGAGTTTGGAAATCAAAGCACACAATTGATCAGGATGATGCACCTTAGTGAACAAATCAGTGAGTTGGTGAAGATTCCCAATGGAGATGAGTTGAAGAGCACCACATTTAAACTCTAGTTTGAGATTTTGTGAATATTAGTGATTTGGGTTAAATTGGTCCTAACCCATGATCTTGTTGTCTTATCTATAGTGTTGGGAGGCTCCGGTGATCGTCCCCAAGTTTCGGCCGATCCGTAGATCAATTCCCCCGCCTCCTTGAGGCTTGTGTTGTGAGTAGTTAGTTGTAATTGTGCTTTATTTTCTATATTAAAATAAATGTGTATAAAATGTGAATTGAAAATGTATTTTTGAAAGTGTTGTGAGAATCAATTTGGTTACTTTGAGAAATTGAAGAAAGGGTTTTGTTGAGGCCTTTGGGCATTTTGGGAAGAAATGTAAACCATGTGTTTTGAAAAGAAAATCTTTTATGAACTAACACGTGGGACAAGACCTATTAGTGAACTTTACATGAAAAATCATTTACCGCATGTTGTTTTCATTGATATTGTTATGATCATTTTGGAAACCAATGTTTTGTGGTTAAGATGCCGAGAAAAGAAGGATTGACTTGGCTTTGATTCATGAATAGATTCTAGCTGAAAGGAATATTTTAGTGTTAGAAAATGGTTTAGGATGAAGTTTTGTTAGGATCTATAGCCAACGACAGTAGGCGTTGGACTTGGTGACGTATGCCCTCTCTAGTAAGGGACAGATCATACTAGCCTGGTACGGAGGCCACATTCTAGTTATATGCCCTCACTAGTAAGGGACATATTATACTAGCCCGAAACATTGAAATCAATGTCTTTAGTTTGTTAAGTGTATTTTAGAGTAACAGCTCTAACACGTTGTTGATGTTGTATTATATATCATGGCACGATGGAATTCCTTGAATACATGGTTTATGAAAAGCTTATGCTGAAATCAAAGAGAGTATTTTATATTTGATACATACATTGTAATTATCATAACCCTTTTTCCCACTTGTCCTTTGTGTGCTATAATTATATCTACCTACCACGGAGTTTCCAAACCCACTATTTGTTGTTTTTCCCCTTTTTAGACACAGGCGCGAGTCCAAGTTCCATTGCTCCTGCCTCTTAGATTGCATAGGATTTTCTCTTTATGGTAAGCCCAACTTGTACTAGGCTATGCTCATTTCTAGGGTATTTGTATTATCTTGTCTTAGAACGCTCTAGTAAACCCACAGACAGGACCCGACCGATTCTCGCTTCTGTGGTCTTGTAGTATTATGTTGATTTGGATTTAAGCATGTAACTTAAGAATTGTTTTGAATTTTCAAACTTCTATATTTCCTTGTCTTGAGAAACTCCTGGATTTGTGAATGGATTTTATTGGATTGAGATTTGTTATCAGGTGTTTGTTTCCTTTGTGAGGATAAGCTTATGGACAAGGGAAACGAATTTCGTTTTTTTGAAAAATTTGAGGTATTCGAGGCTTGCTAGGGGTTGTGGTCCCTTATGCGCTGGTCATGATTCCGGTTGGGTCGTGAAGTGGTATCAGAGCAATAGGTTATCTTGTGGATTATTGGAGCAAGTGTCCTTTAGTGGAGTCACGAGTATGCAAATGGTAGCCAACCCATTTTCATAAAACGTGATGCCACCAGAAGCCTTTAAGGAATCTTTGTTATTTAGGAGTTTGTCAAGTATTGTTGTAACATCCTGATTTTTCCTTAGAAAAATAACCGTAAAGATAAATATTTAACTAATTTTCTAATCGCGATTAGGGAATTAAAGTGGGAAACTAATAGGTAAAATAATTCCCCGGATAAAAATTCACAAACACCTTTAAATATTAATACCCTTAGGTAGGGGAAATTAGAGGATCGCGACGGTATAAACGGAATATTTTTCGGACAACCGTGCGCAACGCACCGAGACTGCGAGCGATAAAACACGAGCGAACCGGGACCGGGAGAAAATGAAATCTGAGCAGCTAAGAAGAGGGCTGCACGGCTAGGAGAGGAAATTTCTTATACAAAAATTAATTCCCCAAAAATGTGCTTCCAAATTCCCATCACCATACTTTCCTTACCTACTTCACCAAATCACATTACTTGCCCATACCCATGCCCATACCTCCACTATTCACCACATTTTACTTATTCTAAAAATCAACTAAATTCTCTGACAATCAGCCCTCCAAAAACCGAGCCCCTCCCCCAAGTTCACAAGAGAACTTCATCTTTTACAATCCTCCATAACCACACCTCAAGCCAAGCTCCAAGAACACTCCTTTGTCTCCAAGAAAGCAAGCATTCTTGCCATCCTCTTTCACCCCCATGAACCGAAAACACACCCCCTAAGTCTCCTCATCCTTCTTCATTTTCTTCCCTCCAAAATCAAGAGGAACAACCTCTTCTCCCTCCATCTTATTCGAAGTTGTTCACCTTGGAGAAAGGAGAAGCTCAAGCTTTGGAACAACAAGGCTTGTGGGACTTCACTCTAAGCTTCCCTCACCACCACCAGGTTTTTCTACAGGTGGGTAAACTTGGCTTAGTCACCCCTTGGTGACTTATGTTTGCTTGTATGAGTTTATATGCTTTTATGCCTTATGATAAATTATGATAGAAATGCTATGCTAGGACTTAGGAGAAGATTTTGAAGGGTTCTGTGACCTGGACTAGATAGGATTGGTATGTGTGGAATATGTGTGAAAAACTCAAGAAAAGTCCATGAGAAAAGAGGAAAAAGAAAGCAAGAAAAACCAAGTATTCGGTTTCAGGTTCGCCAGTGACTGTGTAGTGGGTCCGCGGAGGATCCCTGGTGTGTGAGTGTGAGAAAATGAGAAAAAGGAGCAAAGGAGTATGCGACGTGTGGTTACGCGGAGAGATGACCGAGAGGAGTCTAGAGAGTTGGTGATCGGGCAACTGGGACGGTGCTGAGTGGCTTCCGCGGAGAGAGACTGAGAGGAGTCTAGAAAGGTGAAGAGTGGGCACCTGGGATGGTGCTGAGTGGTTCTGCGGATAGTGATAGAGAGAAGTCTAGAAAGTTGCTGAGCGGGGCACCCGGGAAGGTACTGAACGGGTTCCGCGGAAGATCCCTGGAATGATGAGAGGACTATGTGAAGAATGTTGAATGGGCACCAGAAGGGGTGCTGCATGGGCTCCGCGGAGGAGACCTGGAAAGGCTGAGTAGGTTACGTGAAGAGTGCTGAGTAAGCACCAGTAGTAGTGTTGAGCAGGGCTCCGCGGAGGAGACCTGGAGTGCTGAGGAGGTTACGTGCAGAGGGCTGAGTGAGCACTCGCAGTGGTGTGAGTAGGGTTCCGCGGAGGATCCCTGGAGCCCGACAGCTGGGTGGGTTCCGCGGAGGGACCCCGAAGCTGATGAGTGATTATAAGTATGGATATGATGAATGAATGCGCTACGTTTATGAGGATGTATGATGATGTGTGATGATGTATAAGGAATATGTTATGAGGTAAGTTTATGATAAGTGCATAATATATTTGTATGATGTTGTACGTGGGACATTGCATGTAGAATATGTATGTCAGGGATGGTTATGCTATTTTGCATCATGAGAATTAGAAGGATGAGAAGCGCTAACCCGGGTGAGCCGGTATGCGCGGGGAAAAAGAATGAGGAGACGCTAACCCGGGTGAGCCGGTACGCGTAAGAAAAGAATGAGGAGCATCCGGGTACGCGTAAGAAGAGAATGAGGAGACGCTAACCCGGGTGAGCCGGTACGCGTAAGAAAAGAAGAGAAGGACGCTAACCCGGGTGAGCCGGTATGCGTAAGAGAATTCCCATGGTTCCCAAGTATGAGCATATGATGTATGAGCTATATGAGTATATGATGATGAATGAGTATGTAAAGTATAAATATATAATGATGGATGTCTGTGTAGTCGTCAAGAGAACGCTCGAGATGGCCTATGTATGTACGCGGAGTAAAGATAATGAGTACGAGAACTTAGATAAGAAAGACTAGTTCCCCAATCACCTAGTATAAAGCCGTTCAGGACCTTAGGCCAGATAATAATCAGTAGGATGCTAGTATGCATGTTCACATAGAAACCCCTGAGCGGCCGGGTTGATAAGCGAGAAAAGAGATCCCCTATGCCAAGGTTAACCACTGAGGACGACTGTTCTCACCCCCACTCGCTTATGCTTCCAGGAGCAGGTGAAGAGTATGAGGGCTACGAGGAGCCCTATGAGGAGCCGCATGCGGAGCCAAGGTTGTCAAACTCTAGAGTTTAAGTAAACTCGTGGAGTCTCAGCAAACTCGAATCGTAAACTCGTATGAGTTTACATATGTAAAAAAATATGTTATAAGCAATATAATTAGGAAATAAACTTGATTAAATATTGTATTTATAATTAAAATTGAATAATGTTAACTTTAAATTAAATTAATGAAAGAAATATCATAAAATACACCTTAATGCATGACACTTAGTGGTTATGTCATACTTTATTCAGTATCTATATTATTTTATAGTTCAATAAAACATAGCTCAATTACGATAAATATATGAAATTAGCTAAATAAACTCAATATATATTATCTAATATAAACAAAGTTAGGTAAGTATCTAACAAAGTTACAAAATTTGTACATTTTGAGGTAAACTCGTAAACTCGTAGGTAGATTTTAACGTGTAAACTCGCTAGTAGAATCGAAAGTTTACTTAAACTCGTACAAGTTTACCAAAAAAGAGTTTACATAAGTGTTAACTCATTTTGTGTAGTAAAATCGTAAACTCATAAGAGTTTACGAGTTAACTCGAGAGTTTAACAACCATGTGCGGAGCAATAGAGGACCGAGGACGAGCCAGTCTAGCTGGATGGACATTTTGCCATATTTTGATATATTTTGAGATGTGTTTTGATGTACTTGGCTTATATATGTAAACTATTATGATACTCCGTTGATTGTAATATGTGATGGACCAGTTACTTGTTATGTAATTATTTATTCTAGTAATGATTATCGTTTTTAAGCTTCTGCTCTACCGTTTGTATTATATGTTTTGATTCACGCGTGGCTCATATTTTGCAAATAAAGAAACAAGTGGAAAAGTTTCAAAATGATCCATATTTTCCTTACTTTGGTATTTTCGAAAGATAATAAGGGACTATAAGTAATTCCACCAAATGATTAACAACCCAGTGAGCATTGCGTACTACTCGAGGGTATGCAGTTAGCTAGGATGTTACAATTGTTCAGGCCTATTGTTGCTGAGGGACATTCTATGTTCCTAATTTCTTATGTTTAAATCCCTTTAGGTGAAGATGCCTCCTAAAGCTCGACGTGCAACGACGAGGATGGTGACCCCCGAGGTCTTTGACATTGAGTCTAATATGCTCCCTTACCCAGTAGCAAAAAGGAGGGTGGAGGCTGAGTTAGAGGTCGTAGAGGCGGCCTAGTTAGAGGCCAAGCAGGAGATCTGCACAGGGACAAAGATCCCACTCCTGTGGAGGAGCCAGCTGGTGGGGGCGTTGGAGCAGGAGGCATTCAGCAGGTCCTCACCTAGGTGGTGGATTTGTTGGCTGGTCATGTTGGGACAAATCTTCATCAGCAGGGGATTGCTAGACCTCCCCGTGGTGACAATGTGACCATTGATGCCTTCAAGAGGCTAGATCTACCGACCTTCGCAGGGAACTGATTTGAAGAAGATCTACGACATTTCTTGGAGGAAATGGAGAAGGTCATCAATGTTCTCAAGTGTTCTAGCACCTGGGTTGTGGAATTCACTGAGTACCAATTGACTGACCACACTCAGAAGTGGTTCAGGTCATTTGTTAGTGAGAGGGCTGCTGGCTTTCCCCTTCTAGCTTGGGTTGAGTTCCCGAACGCCTTCATGATTAAGTATTTCTTGGTCAAATGTAGTGATCATCTTGCTATGGAGTTTGAGAGGTTAACTCAAGCTCCTAGTATGTCAGTAGCAGAGTATGGGGAAAGATTCACTGAGCTCTCATACTATACATCATATATGGTGGAAACTAAGATTAAGAAGAATCAAAGATTTGTCAAGGGGCTAGTAGAGCCCATGGCCAGTACTCTTATACCGCAAATCACACAACTTTCTTTCTCAGAGATGGTCGATGACGCTGAGGGTATTGAGAGTTGTCGTTAGGAGAGAAGAGCTGCTAGAGAGAGTGACAAGAAGCCAACGGTGTGGGGGAGCTTTTCTAGTGGCTCTAGTTCTAGGAGATCCCATGGATCTTAGGGGCACTAGCAGGAGGTATCAAGAAGGACTATTGCTGCTGGCCCCACTCATATGAGCATTTCTGGCTCAAGGTCCTATGCTGGGAATATGTTGCAGTCAAGCACGAGGAGATCTGGACACTCAGGTACACAAGGATCAGGGCAGTCAGGATTCCGCAGACAACGGTGTCAGACTTATGGGCAGAACCATTAGGGGTTGTGTTATAAAACAGCTAGGACTTGCTATCAGTGTGGTCAGGCAGGCCATTATGTGCGAGACTGTCCCTATTCAGAGGGAGGCAATAAACAAGGCTTTGTACGTCCTGGTGGCCCAGCTCCATCAGTTTTGGCACAGTATCCGAGCAGTGTAGTTGGTCCGGCTAGTAAGAGGAGCAGTCCCAAAAGAATATACATATTTTGACCACTTAATCTACTATTGTGAATAATTTGCTGAATAGAAAAAAAAATATTTTCACTTGTAATTGCGATTTTTTTTTTGCCTACTTTATAAATTTTTATTTAAAGAATTATGGTTAAGTTTTGCCCTAATTACTTACAAGCATTCTTTTTCTAGTCTGAGTTGAATGCAAAGTAAAAAAATCATAGTTCTTGACTTTCCAATGCGATTGAAAATTTGTTAGTACAAGTTATATTGCATATATTACATCGTTTAAATATATTCCTTAAATTATTTAATTTGTGTTTAGTATATAAATTATTTGATACGGTTTCCTTTTTTCTTGTTATGGAGAATATATTGTAAGAATGTTGACATGTGGGCATTGTTTTCATGACCCAACACTGGGCATTGTTTTCATGACCCAACACATTTAATATGACGAAATGCTATCTAAATTTAAAATCTCATCAAAATACTTGCAATGCATTAATATATATTTATTTTTAGTAATTCAAACAATTGGAAATGTAGTTGTCGCATTTATTATCAACAAGTGCAATTTCTAAAATGTGGAAAATCTAAAACTTAAGCACTAAATGGCTGAGATGGAGATATTTCTTGAGAAAGACAACCATTCCAAACGATTTCAACTCCTTGCAAAATTTGCTTTCCATATGCAACAAAATTCGGTAGCTTCACAAGAGATTTGGCCATATCATCATGGCAACGTCTTCCCACATTACTAATGAGGTTGGAACAACAATCTTGACTCAATGTTTTAGTTCCAGATACCAAACTTTGAACAATCTCAACACCACAATTTGGGTGTAGTTTCATGGTACAACTGCTCAAATAATTTTCGTATGAGGACAATTGGCTCGGTGCATAATAAGTTTCAGCAGATGAAAGTCCTGTATTAACCAATAAAGCCGAATTGATGATAAATATCACAAATAAACATAGGTTTTTGAATGTCACCATAACTCAACCGTAGATGAATTTTTTTTCTAAAGCTAATAAGAACAAAGGTTGTTTGCTTATGGGATAATGAACAGTAAAGCAAGTTTTTATAGTATGACAATAACATCAACCTAAGCATTTATATGTTTTGAATAACTCTTAACGAAAAAGTTACTAAAGATAACTTCTTTAAAAAAAAAAAAAAAGAAACCCACTATTGATATGACACATTATGTTTCTACCCTCTTAATTAATTTCAAGTTGGCGAACAAACTAAACATTCCATATTTTTAATGCATAAGTTTTTTCTACTGAAGGAAACTGTAGTTGTATCTTTTTGTAAGAATTGAAATAAATTCAACGTTAATGGTGTGTCAATCAAGCTTACAATTTGTGTGCCAAAAACAGTAAAGTTTTCAATTTATTATGTTGTTGTGCTATACATATTGAGTTTCAGCCATTTCAAAAAAGTGAAGAATTAATGCATATAAGGGATGTTTAAAAACCAAAAGTTAATACGTTTTGTAAATTATAATTAAAATTGTAATTAAAAAATTATTATAACTTGTATAATCATTTAATAATATTGCATTAGTAAATTATGTTTCTTTTTCAAAATGCATCCATGAGCAAATAAATTCTTGAACTATTGCATTCTAGTAAATATGGAAAAAACTATTTATGATGTTTACAAATATAAAGAGAAAATGAATTCTACGCCTAATAATTTGTGAATCTTTACCTAAGTGGAATACCTAATCCTTTTTTTAATCAGGCGTTGAATTGCTAAAATTGATATTATAGTTGAAGTTGTCTACGTTTTTTTATGAAAAAAGTAAAAATGAGCTTGTGGCGCAACTAAAAGAGTTAATACTACTTTATATTTTAAAGGGCTTGAGGTTAGATAAGGGCGGGTAAAACAGTTCATAAAACATATTAAAATCATATTAGAAACTAAAGTTTTTAATTATTAAAATGAAAAACAATTTTTTGGTCTCATATTTGCCAGCCTTAGCATAATTGATGGTTTTTAATTCATTTTATTACACTTTTCAGGAAAAGAAGTACTTGCCTATAGTAAATCACACTCTAAAGGTGTTATAAAAAGACTTATTAACATTTTTATTTATATAAAATATCACACCTTTTTTTTTGGCACCTCTATTATGTAAGATTTGTTTCGTTAGCTAAAAAAATATTTTTGTTCTCATTTGGCCATTTGCAGGGCACTCTTAGTTTATGCAATTAAATTTCAATGTCACATCCGTCGTGGATATTGACTTGGACAACAGGATACTAAAAAGCACTAAATTGGATCCATGCGATATTTATAGGGACAAAAATTAAAAAAATCCTATTGTGTACGGAAAGTATTCCTATTCGATTGCACAACACACAGAAAAATTATAAGTTTAGCCAGAGTTAATTAGCCATAATTATTTATCAAAAAAATTATCTTTGTATTAAATTATTTGCAATATTGATTTCTATCTGTTTACCCAAAGATATGCTTAAAAAACTATATATCATTATTTACGAAACCAAAACATAAGAAACAAAAGGCAAGAAATGCTTGAAAGGTATGTTCGCGTTTGATAAAAATAATTATGTTGAATATGTTAAAAACGTTAAGAAATTAATGTTGTAAATTAAATTTACGTTCCCCACAAAAAGAATATTTTTATTATTGTAATAAATGACTATTTTGCATCCAAAACATATTGATAAAATGTGTTATAATTTGTTTGAATGTGCACACAAAAAACTAGGTTTTAAACAGGTGCTTTTATTCGATACTTTTCTTATCCTTTCTCGTACTCTCGAACGGCCTGTCTACATGCTTTTCATTTATTGAATTACCAAGTGTCTTTATTGTTAGATTTGTGCATGGACATCTAATAATAAGATTAAACTAGTATTTTTGTCAAAGGTTGAAGTTGCAAGTTTAATTCGAAATATTAGCAAACATTTTTCGTGAATATTTGAAAATCATGAGATGAAAGGAGATGATGTCTGTGTAATTGACATCACTTTCAATATTACTTGGACCATCGAGATTTGCTAAATTGTCTGTGAAATCCTAAGAACTCGTTGGCACACAAATTCTGTTAGATGTATTTTATTTATATATGTTGTTTCTGTTTGTTTTAACATAAAAATTAAGCATGGCATGGCATTTGAATATACACACACCATTTATTTTACAATCAGTCGCTAAAGAATGATGAATTAGTACCTCAGTTAGATTGTAGTGTCATTAATTTTTTTTATTTTACATATTTTGACCACTTAACCTACTATAATGAATAATTCACTGACTAGAAAAAATTATTTTTACTTGTAATTGCTAAATTTTATGCCTTCTTTATAAATTTTTCCTTAAAGAGTTATGGTTAAGTTTTGCCCTAATTACCTACAAGCATTATTTTTCTAGTCTGACTTGTACGCAAAGTAAAACGCATAGCTCTTGACTTTCCAATGCGATTGACAATTTGTTAGAACAAGTTATATTGCATGTATTACATCGTTTAAAAATATTCCTCAAAATAATTAATTTGTGTTTAGGATATAAATAATTTTGATATGGGTTTTTTTATATCTTGTTATGGACCATTATATTCTAAAAATGTTGACATGTGGGCTTTGTTTTCATGGCCCAACACATTTACGAAATGCCATCTAAATTTAAAATATCATCGAAATACTTGCCATGCAAAAATATATATTTATTTTCAATAATTCAAAAAATTGGAAATGTAGTTGTGGCATTTATTATGAACAAGTGCAATTTCTAAAATTTGGAAAATCTAAAACTTAAGCGCTGAGGTGGAGATATTTCTTGAGAAAGACAACCATTCCAAACTATTTCAACTCCTTGTAAAATTTTCTTTTCGTATGCAATGAAATTCGGTAACTTCACAAGAGATTTTGCCATATCATCATGGCAACGTCTTCCCACATCACTAATGAGGTTGGAACAACAATCTTCACATTAAAATTATAAGTTTAGCCAGAGTTAATTAACCATAATTATTTATCAAAAAAATTATCTTTGTATTAAATTATTTGCAATATTGATTTCTACAAAGTATCTGTTTACCCAAAGATATGCTTAAAAAAACTATATATCATTATTTACGAAACCAAAACATAAGAAACAAAAGGCAAGAAATGCTTTAAAGGTATGTCCGCGTTTGATAAAAATAATTATGTTGAATATGTTAAAAACGTTAAGAAATTAACATTGTAAATTAAATTTACATTCCCTACAAAAAGAATATTTTTATTATTGTAATAAATGACTATTTTGCGTCCAAAACATATTGATAAAATGTGTTATAATTTGTTTGAATGTGCACACAAAAAACTAGGTTTTAAACAGGTGCTTTTATTCGATACTTTTCTTA
>QANU01098085.1:0-29356 GCA_003254905.1 Nissolia schottii
AGAAAAAGAAGTGAATAAAAATGGTGGGAATTTGTCACCGAGCTAATTGTTGAACAAGAGAAGCTAGTGGAGATCAAGGTCTTTGCACCGTTGGTTAGTACATATGCCATTAATTCTACTAAGTCTTAGGCTTTAGCTCACTGGCCATATGATATTCCACCTTGACCTTGGCCCCATTACAACCCTTAAAAAAGACCTCTTGATGCATGCCATATATATTTGGTGATCTATGATGCTTAGAAGAAAGTCAAGCCTATAGAGGCGACTCTAGTGTAGTGTTTGAGAGATCATTGGATGAACCTATACACTATGAGTAATGAGTGACACACACTAACCTGTGAGGCCCAATTGATTTGAACATGCCTTGATTTATTCTTTGCTCATGTTTGATATGCCAAGAAAATTAGTTTTAATGCATAGTGATATCATCTCTTGTCTAAAGGTGCTTTAGTTTTGGATTATCATGTATTTTGCACAGTTGTCTGTTAGTTAATGTCGGCTTAAGTGTCTCCCTGAGTTTTGCAGCTTTGTAGGGAGATGTAAGTAGGATCGCCGCACCAAAGAGATTTTCCTTTTGGATTCTTAGTCTACTTCCATTCTTAGTTCCTTGCATGAGGACATGCAATTGTTCAAGAGTGGGGCATTTTGATAGAGGGATTTTATTCGATATTTTTGTACTCCATAATTGAGCATTGTGTAACATCCCGAATTTTTCCCTTATGGAGATTTCGCTTAAATCCTAATTCCGCTTAATTAAAAGAACATTAGGGGCGATTATTTGGGCTGTAAAAATTATTTAGAAAATTAATTGCTTTCAAATGTCAGTCAAATAATTGTTTCTCGATCTCGCGGAGTGCCGCAAGGTCCGTGCTAAATTTCGCCGAAAAATGGGATTTCGGTATGTACCTAAGGTATCTGTGAAAATTACCCTCCGGGTAATAAATTCACGAATACCTTGACCTGACATACTCATATGACCAGGAAAAATTAGTCGATCACGACGGTATGTCCGGAATATTTTTGGGACAACCGTACACGAACGATTAAGGACCCAAACGCGATCAAACATGATCAAAATTGATCATGTAACCCTTAGTCGTAATGAGTATTACGGGGTACCTCCCCGGAACAAGAAACAAATAACAAAATAATATAATAATAATAAAATATATATATATATATATATATATATATATATANAATAATAAAATATATATATATATATATATATATATATATATACACGTTTCCCAGAAGCACCCCCTAACAAAAGAAACAAAGAAATGTACATACATATATTATATATATAGGTAATATGTTAGCCCCTAGGAACAAAGAATGAAAAGTATGTAGTATGTATATATTACTATGCGCCTACTAATAGATAATACAAATATATTATATAACATAATAAAATTATAATAATAATAATAATAATTATATACATATATATATATATATATATACACGTTCTCCAGGGGGGAAGAACATCCCCTGGCAGAAGAAAACAAAACATATATATAATAAAATATATTATATATATATAATATAATAATAATATATTAAGTAAATATCAAGCACAGTGCTTGCTTTTAGAATTGCTTATAAAAGGCAAGCCTCTGAAGCATTTGTGCTTCATTTTTACTTCTGAAGCAAGTTGCTTCATTTGCTGTTTCGTTCCTTTCTTTATTTGTCTCGTTTGTGCACATCGCGGAAGCGCTATCGGGCTCCGGAAAAATAGGATGAATACACCCACGTGAAGAGGATATTTTCCCCTTCATTCCTACCGGTTCAGAAACTCGTTTCGAGGTGGGTAACTCTAAGCCCACTGTCTATGTAGTTTCTTTTATGACTGTTTATATGCATTTCTGTGTATGTGACTGAAAAACTATTTTGTGCAAATTATAGGAAATGAGTTAGGAAGGTTAGGTTTTGAGGATTTTGATGTTTGGAAACCATAACTGTACTGATTGGATCACTGTGGAAACGAAAATGTTACGCACAGAGAACCCCTGGATAAGTTACTCTCTGGGGCAATTTTTTTACTGTGGGATTCGAATGAATTCCCAAGGAATTCGAATGAAATCCCAAGGGATTTCAGTCGAATGCATGAGGTTTCAATCGAATGAAAGCCTGAGCAGGATTTCAATCGATTGAATTTTCAAGGGATTCGAATGAAAGAATCAATCGAATATTAAAGCCCTATTCATTCGAATGCTTATTGAAAACTTGTATTTTTAAAGGTTTTATGGGATCCAACATGCATAGTTATGGGTACTTTAGTGTAACGAGAGCATGCATCATGAGGAATAGCCGTCATAAGAGTTAGGACGATCGTAGATAATTAGAGGTATTCACTTAAGAGTTAAAGGTGCATAATTGAACCCTACGGAACGAAGCACAGCAGAGGCGACGAATCACCAAGGATTCGGATAGCCTTAGCCAGAGTCAGTAGTTATATGATTAGGAAGATCCCTATTCTCTTGGCACGTCTTACAGACACGCCCCTTACCAATTCTGCATGCTGGATTGGTAAGAGCAACGCAGTTAGAGAGACCTGAATATGAAAGAAAAGAGAACAGGCAAAGGCCTGAAAGAAAGAGAACAGGAACAGTCCTGTAAGAAAGAAAGGGGGACCCCAAAGTAAAGAACTAAGACTAAAGTAAAGAGAAACGAGTCCACGTCTGATCGCGTCAAAGGGCCGGTCCCTCGCCATCCCGGTAAGGGGGGTGGTGGTACTTATCATGATGATGAATTACCTCCTATGAGCTTAACATGGTTAGCTACCATTCCGGTTCAAGCACTGCCGGGTCATCATGATAGGGAATAGAAGGAGTATGTAACCGAGGCCACGGTTACATGGGTGAAAGGACTAAGAAGGACGCTAACCCGGGTCAGCTGATATGCGTAAGAGATTCCCAGATTTTCCCCATGCACTATGTATTTATATGTATGAGCAAAGGCATGAATGTATGTATGTATGCAAGTATGTATGTATGAGTATAGATATGGTTATGCATTAGTATGTATGTATGTATGTATGGATATATGTTTATGCATTATGTATCGTCAAGGGAACGACCCAAGACGACTATTATGTCTTTAGCAGTAACGAAATGTTAATGAGCACGAAGCCTAAGTAATGACAAGATTAGTAATCCAATCACCTAGTAAAGTAGATAAAGCCATTCAGGACTTAGACAGAGATAATAACCAGTAGGATTTTAGTATGCATGACACCTAGAGATCTCCTGAGTGGCCTGGAAGATAACGGAGTAATGAACGATAGATAACGCGAGGAACTCCCACTGAGAACGAAGCGTTCTCACCCCCACTCCTTATGGGTCTAGGTATGCAAAGCGAAGGGATCGACGAGCGACCACAGCAGGACAGTTCCCGGCCGGAGCAAAGTGAAGACATCTGCGATAGGTTGATAGATATTTTGTACTATGATATATGATTCTTGATAACTGTTTGTGTAATTACATATTAAAAAGCATTGTGCAATTACAGGTTGGACCTCGATTATGCTTATATGTATATTTATACTCCTCCTAGCTTCTTAACACCTTAACCGCCAGATATGATAGCGTTTGTGTATGTATGCTTCCTTGATCACACACGGCTCCTAATTTGCAAACTGATACAGTAACAGAATAATTTTCAAATTGGTCCATACTTTCAAGTAAGAAATATTTTCCAAGCTAAAAGTAGGGGCTGAAAGTAGCCCAACCAAAGCAGAAAATAACCTAGTGAGTATTGTTTACTACGTACGGGTAAACAATTAGCTATGGGTGTTTCATATTGCAGCCTAGAATTCTTAGAGACGCGCTCCAACGCGTTTTAACGCGCTGGAACGCCTAAGGTCTTATGGGCTGCAACGCATTTTCATGGGCTACACTGCGTTTAAAGCTTCTTGTCGCTGCAGCGCGTCTGGACGAGAAATTCGTGCCAGAGACTTGAAACCTTATTTTGTAACCCCAAAAGGTTATTAATAGACATAGAGTGAACAAAATAAACACAACTTCTCATACCAGCTCCCAGCTACTCTTTAGATTAGGTTTTACACAGTTTTTTCCTTTTATTTTCCAACATCTTAGGATTTATGTTGGTGATGCTTTATTAAGTTTTGTCTCGTTCGAAGATTGTTGGAGCTCTCGCGACCGCATGAGTTTCTTCGTGATTCAACTCGTCGTTCTTGTTTATTAATTCAGGTTTTGCATTTAATTTCAAATATGTACTTCTTATTTCTTTGATTTATTTATTTTGCGTTTTTATCCTCCACCCATGGAGGCATAATCTCTTTAATATCTTGCATGCGGTAACTCTAGATTAGGATTTAATTGGAGATTCTTGTGCTTAATGTTTATTCATGATTTGTTCCGCCCCTAATTAGTAATATAACGATTGCATGTTATTGGTTAGGTTGATTCTAGGTTGATAGATCTTGACGATTGTATGATTTATTGATTTAGGATTTGAAAACTTTTTGGGGAATTAATTAGATCTAATTAGATTGTGCAATTGACGCTTGAGGGGTTGATGATTGTAGTCTCTTAAGTGAATTGCGTGTTAGTTAGAGATTTCAACTAACAATAATATCCCTTTGATGAATAATTAATTTAGGAATCGATGACAGTAAATCCTTGAATCTAGAAATGTAGTATGCCAGATATTACTTTTTATCATTGTTGATTTATTTCTGTTTTAAATTCATCAATCCAAACCCCCCATTTATTGTAATCATAATTGTAATTGGCTTGGAAATTGCTTCCTTAAAGACGACCTAGTGTAGCCCATATACTACGTTTTTGGATTAATTTAGTTTTATAAATTAGTATTAGATCGCGCACTAAAATTAACAACGTTTTAGTACGTGTCAGCTAGTTAGAGGGTTACAACTATTACTTATTGCCAACTGCTACCTCGATGAAATCGAATCCGAAAATTTGGATTGCATTTTATGATTCCACTGAAAATATCATTGTCATGGAATCTTAGCATATTTTGGGGTCAACAAACCATTTCACTGGTAAATGATTTCTTCTGGCTCCTGCGTCGGTGGTCCTACCTCTTTAGGAGGTGGTCCGTGACAGATATGACTTCACCGAAATCTTTTAAGTTCTGTACAATTTTCGGTGTCGTTCATTTAAATTTGTAACGGTGAGAAATCATCTACTTAAAAAAAATGAAAAAAAAAAAAAAAAGAACAGTGGTCACAACCATTTCTCATCATATAATCAGACACTATGGACCTTATTGATGCCGCCGAGTCATTTCACTAGGACAAGTACAATTTAGTTAGAACTAATTATAGCGATGAACGGACACTACATATTATATTATTGGGTTCATTTTTCCCATTTTATCATTTTTTTTGTGAGATCCTAAGTAGCAGCTACAGCCAAGATCTAAGCCAGAAGCCAGAAGTTCTTCTGCCACTTTGTGGTAATGAGGTAGCCATTGGTGCCTTGACCTCTCTTCCTCACTCCTATTGCCAAGCACTCTGCGTTATTGATGCAATGTTCAGCAAATTCCTGGGTGTTGCTACTGCCACTTCCACACAGGCTGCCAAAAAAGATGCGTTAAAATTAATGAATTAAATTCCAAATGCAAAAATGATACCTGTACACTCAATTTTATACACTTATACATACACCATTAATAATGCACAAATTTTATTCTCACGAGTGCACAAACATTACAAACTTGTAAATGATATTTTTAACTATATTTAATTAAGTGCACAAGTATTACATGAGTTAAAACACAAACTTTATGTATATAAGTATAAGGTGTATGTATGGTGTATGATTTTTGGTGTACGTGTAACTGCGGATGAATCGTTTTGAAGCAAATGTTGAGCAATGAAATTAATTCTCAGGAGTTTGAAAATTGAGATTAGAGGTCGGGAATTTTCATTAGATGATTGATCATCATGGATGATTAATTGGAATCTCACCAGCTGAAGAGGGGAGAAGGCTTCTTTTGGCCCAAGACCAAGACAGAAACCTCCAGCTTCTTCACTTGGCTCATCACTGTGGCCAGTTTTGGTCCTTGGATTACTAGCGCTTCCACTTCCACCTGTGTCAAAACAAGACAGTCTCAGCAGCTTGTTCATTGTTTCTTCATCAAGCGGGGTGTGTGAAAAGAAAAGGCTGAAACTGCAGAGCGGTTCTCATTATTTCTCTCTGCAAAGTGAAAAATAAAGAAGGGAATAATAGTGCAGGAAACTCAGACCCTCCTCCCTCCAAAGAAGAGCAAAAGTAAAACAAAATTATGGGCAAAAGAAACATTAAAAAAATAAAGGGAAAAAAAAGGGAACCAAAAATACAGGAGCATCGAAGACTCACAAATCGGTCTCATTACATTTCCATGCCTTCATTACACACTCGTATATCAAAACATGAGTTGAAACACAAATTTACAAACGTACGAGTCTGGGTGGCGATTTCAGATATCTTAACAAAAGTCTGAAATTGTCACACGGTGTGACGATTTCAGACATTTAAAAATAAAAGAGTCTGAGGTCTGAAATCGCCACTCAGACCCGTTTGTAAATATTTTTGTTGAGTCATAATATAGAATTAAATTTTTGTCGAGATCATAAACATGTAAGCTTTCCTCGCAAATCAACCTGAATCAAGGTCTACCAAGCATGGCATGCAAAGGAAAACAAAGAAAGACAAACCATGCTGTCTCTCTTGGATCTGCAGAAAATAGAAATGAAAGTAGAGTAAAACACAACAATAATCTTACCTCTGGCTTGAGCTCTTTGCAAAGGGAACCGAGGTAATCGACGAGACAGGTAGCAGAGCCAGAAGACTCGGCTCCCTCGTGCGGAGGAGCGACGACGTGGAGGAGAGTGAGCAAGTCGCCCTTATTCGCTACATGGGTGAGCGCCCACACCGTCGCGTGCTTGGAATGTGAGATGTGATCAACCACCACCAAGACTCTCTTCTTCGCCGCCAACACCCCGCCGCTGTTGCTGCCGTCGTCCTCATTTCCGCACGTGCTGTTTAACCCTTCCGTTTGGCTCAGACTCGACCCGCGCCCACCGCTCATCCACCTGTTTGACGTTGATTTCCAAGCCTCCTTCGCACTCAACTGTCTCAACAGCGAACCCGAACTGCGCATTGTCCAAATAGAGGTGCACCCCGTTGCTTGCTTAAGTGATGGAGCAAGAGAGGGAGAGGGTGGAGTGCTAGAATTCAGTAGACGTATTGCTACAGAGAGAGAGATGAAGTAGAGGAATGTGAGGGGAGTAGTGAGGGGTTTTGACGTTGTGGTGGGTTTGGGCAAAAAAATCATTTCAAATATATAGGTTGGAATGAAAAATTATGAAAATAGGGGATAAATTTTTGAAATCGTGTCATTGTGCGCGATTTCAGAAAATCTTAAAATAAAAAAAAAATAAAAACAGGCTTGAAATCGTCACCTCAGCAATTTCAGACTATAAAAAAAAATTCAAATGTTTGAAATCGCCACCCATATGACGATTTCAGATTATAAAAAATTAGAAAAAAATTTTAAATGTGTGAAATCGCCACTAGACAAAACACACATACATACGTAATTTTTTTTAATGAAAAATACTATAGGATTATAAACTTATTAAGGCGATAGAGATGTAAAAAAAATCTAAGGAGGGATGCTAGTGGGGGTTTAACTTTTGCACACAGGTTCACGGGAATCACTGGCAACTTGTGGCTTTACTCTAAGCCCTGATGGTTTAGTGAACAATAGCAGGGGTCTGTTTTGATGATGGAACAAGGGATCTCCTTCACGCTCTTCCAATTATTCTGTTTCAGATTCGTTTGGACGTTAGTAAACAAAAATAATTTAACATCTTTTGTCACGATTAACTGACTCATAAGTACTGTTTTAGTGGTGGTTAGTAGTGGTAGTAATAATAGTAATACTATTAATAATGATAATAAAATAATAGAAATAACAATAATAATATAAATGAAATTACCTATACAGACATATGAGGGGTTACCTCATTCCATGTGGCTCATGACGCACATGATGTAAAGGGGTCCATCTTTAAAAAAACTTATCCACTGCCCTCAATGCCATTAGATCTGTGCATATTGATAGCTTCGCAGAGAATATGGTTGCAAGCCTTCATGGGCAGAGAAATGGGGTTGAGAACAATGATTGCCTATACATAGTCCTTGAAATGTCACATCAATATGATCAAGCTGATACATTAGTTTTTATCAGGGTAAGTCTGTTAAAATGGGTCAGGTCCGTTTACCCGATTAAATGGATGGATTTTATATGTAAAAAATAGATCTACAAAAATTTGAAAAAAAATTGGACCAGCCCGTTTGGCCCGCGGACCGGCCCTGAGCCCGTGAATTTTTTTTAATTTTTTAAATAGTTTTTTTAAATTTTTTGAATTTTTTATTTTTTGAATTTTTTAAATTTTTAAATTTTTTTAAAAAAATAAACGGGCTAGCGGGCGGGGTTTAGGCCTACGAACCGACCATAAACAAGCCGAACCTTAAAAATATGCATATTTTTTACCCGACCCGTTTAAGCCCGCTAGCCTAAACGGGGCGGGCCCGCCCGTTTTGACAGCCATATTAGGAGGCAAGGGTCCTTTAATTTCATTTTTAGAGAAAAAAGTGACTTTTAGATTAATAAAATTAAAATGAATTTCGTATTTTATTTTATTAATTTAAAAATGAAAACTCTTTACTTTATTTTTTAAAATAAGATCATCATTTTGGAGGATTTAAATCTCATCTATTGGTCGCATAGCAATTTTTCCTATTGTGTGCATATTGTGATAGCTTACTACTTCTACCAAAGCTGTGTCACAAATGGAGCTAGGTGGAGTAACTCTTGTCATTCTAGATTTTGTGTGAAGATGAATGTTATTTTTCTCACCCGGAAGCTTCAGTTAGACATCCTAACCTTCAAAATTAAATTAATGACTGCCCTAGAGATCCGAGTTAACAGGCATAGGCATACGAGGTCCTTAATAAAACATAATTGAAGTTTAGTGAGTAGGGAACAGAATAGCCATATATAAAGTACCAGCATCTAATATACTAATCAAGAATTTCAGAAATAATAGATTTCCCCACGACCCAAATCCCAATAAATAGTTACATCATTATTGTAGTTATCATCCTTCTCATCCATTCCCCCTACTCATGTATTTCGTGTATTTTCTTTTTCATCTGAATAAACCATTGGCATGCTGAGCTTATTATTAGGATCCGATTAAACTGGTTCAATCCTACTATCGGCCCTGATAGAGAATAAGGGTCTTCTAAAAAAGCATTTTCATTTTGAGAGTTTAAACTGAGACTAGCGGTTAAGAAACGATTCATTAACCAACTCATGTTAGTTATATTGGAAATAAGTTAGTGTCGTTTAAGTATATTGTTACCCGTTAACCAACGTGAGTTGATTAATAAATGGTGTGCGTGTGTGTGTGTGTGTGTATATATATATATATATATATATATATATATATAGAGAGAGAGAGAGAGAGAGAGAGAGAGAGAGGGGGATAGAATCAAGTTATATCGGTTTAACTTCAAATATTTGTTATTATTTAATAAATTTTTAATCATTTAATATTCTGAAAAATTGACTGTTAGATTGAAACTTCATATCTTATAGATCATGTTCACAAAGTTTGGTATTAATCTAAAATTGTTTGACTAGTTTCTTACATGTATTAAGATTGACATAATACATATGCTAAAAACGAAACACTCTAGCTAGCTAGTCTACGCTTAAGTCGCAAACTTGCTCGCTTAAGTCGCAAACTTGCTTGCCAAGTTGTTATCTACTTTGGTTGTGATCGTATTTAGTCTCACTTATGAGTTCAAAAGTATAGTTATCCAAAATATGGACCGATTTCAACTTTTCTTTATACGTATTGTAGTGTAAAATATGAGCCTCGTTCAAAGTCAGAACATATATTGCGGGCGGTACCGTAGCATAATTTAACTAATATTTATCAGGCATATTCAACATTCATAGCAACAAGCGGTCCATGTCATATATTCACAAGTAGTTACACAACTAATATCATAATGGTTACATACAAGTACTTAACATAATAATACAAAACATATAGCCTACTAACTAAGGATTTATGCGACATCTCTAGCGTAGCTCTGCTTTCCCTATTCTTTTGTTCATCTTCTTCAATGCCGCTCGTCCTCATACTGCTTGCACTGCTCTGACGTCTTCTTCATCCTCATCGTGGGATTAGACCTGCCCTTAGCTCATATGTGAATTAGTTGTAGTATGTGTTATTAATCTACTGTGCGATCCTGTTCTGGACCATGAAATTGTGTATCTATATATGTTTTACTATTTAGTGAACTATGTATTGCATAAATCTTCCGAGGCTCTAACGTTTGCATATATATATATATATATATATATATATATATATATTTGTCTTCTTGAGCACGCATGGCTCCTAGTTTATAAATTGGTAAAGCAGGTCCATATTTTCGGGTAAGAAATAATTGCAAAGCTAAAAGTAGAGGTTAGGAGTAACCCAACCAAAGTAGAAAACAACCATGTGAGCGTTGTTTACGACATACGGGTAAGTAGCTAGGGGTGTTTCACCTGATGCCTACCGCCTTGATGAACAAGAGATTGGTATGTCTTGCTCACTCTAACACCAGCTCTATCATTTAACTCGATCATCTGCTTTACTTGCATGTTTATACTTTTGTTTTCCTTGAAAAGTTTTGCTTTTGAAGGGCTCATTTCATGCGAATATACATTAACAGCACTCCTTATCACCCACAACTCGGTATCTCCATTTTGTACCTTTGATACAGATATCCTCGCTTCGCATTTTGCTGTTAAGGTTGGATTAGTCTTGTTAAATGTTGGTATTTTGGAAGGTTGACACCCTTCCCTTGTACATGATAGTATTTGGTACTTAATCTGTTTATCTTCCATGAATTTGGTATTCCTCATCCTCCATGTAAATCCAATATTCTTAGCATACTTGTTGTAGAATTCTTTGACTGCCTCCAATGTGTCTAAATGCATGCCAACCTTTGATACCTCTTATTCCTCAATAGCAACAAAGTTTGTGCCCTGTTGGATAATACTTGTGCACGCACCCATATAAAGTTTGTATACTCCAATCATATATTAGATTATGCAAAATACTTAACTATAAGTTAAGTATTATTCATATTTGTAAAGTTTGTGCATGAGAATGTATAAATTTTGTGTACACATGTTTATAATGTGTGTGCATTAATAGTTATAAAGTTTGAGTAACATATCCATGTTAAAATTATAATGTTTGTGCATTTCGCACATAATGTTTGTGCATCTTTTAAATAATTATCGGATTGTATATAACTATGAAATTTAAATAATTACAAAGTTTGTGCATTAAAATGTATAAAGTTTGTGCACCTATTTATGTTTGCACATAGTTTGTATATAACTATGTAATGTTTGTGCAATGACACTCATAAAGTTTGTGCAGTGACACATATAATGTTTGTGTATCTGCATCAGATTAAATATATTTGAATATGTATGTAATTATAATTTTTGTGCACATTTACGAATAAATTTTGTGCAATCACACAGATAATGTTTGAGCTTCTTATCAAAATGCTTCTATGAGTTGATGAATTTAAAGTAACTAATGATTGTATCTCTTAATGTTTGTGCATTGATGAATATAATGTTTGTGCACTACTTCATTTAAACACGAACATTTTCTCATGGCAACCAATTACCATAACTGAACAAACACACTCCATAAAAGATCAAACAACACGAAAATTTACCAAGTTCTCTGGCATTTGAACAATTTCCTCCTATGCTTTCGATCAAAAAGAATGTGATCACCACAACAAGATCCTTGTAATGCTCTCTACGCAAATTTGCTCACGTTTCTGGTGGTTGTGGTGGTGAAATAAGGTGGGATTGATATCGTGCTGTGGTGGTTGTTTGTGATATCTTGGAGAAAATCGCGCTAGAGTGCGTTCTTTTGTGATATCATTGAGAAAATCGCGTGAGTGTGTGATATTCTAAATAAAGAAAGTTTACTTTAATCCATATAATTGTCATTAATTACATATAATTTGGTGATGTATGTACAAGTATATAGATTTAAGACGTGCACAAAGCATTTTTGATGTCTAAATAACAAGGTCACATTTACAATAAGCTTAATGCTGAGACTTCTTTTCCGTGTAAGCTTATAACAATTCAATGCCAATTTATTTCTTTCTTCTCTACTTTTGTGCATCTGATGCTATTAACTTTGCGTGATACACACTCCCAGTTGGTGACAAGATTTACAATTATCCCAAAACAATTTTACTTTTATGTAAAAAAATTTCTTTCAAAAGAAATAAAAAATACATAAAACATCTCTCAACGAAGTTGTCAAAATCAAGAATGATTTTACCTCAAATCGAAGAAACAAAATAAAAATACAAAACATGAAATCGTAACTTAATTTAAATCGTAAGATTATTTAATTCAAGTGATAATATTAAAATCGACTGATCTTTTTAAGAACATAAGATTGTAAAATCCTAAAATTTAAATCGAGATCTTATTGTGTCTCACATTGTGTCTAAGACATAAACTTAAGCTTATTTACCGTCATAAAAAAGTATTAGGTTCATTTATCAAGGATAAATAAAGTATTTTTCATTTATCCCTAATAATAAGGAACGCAAAAGACATCTCCTACCTTCTCCCAAAACAAAATATCAAACGTCGCCAAAAAAATTCCGTGTTGTGCAGCAAACACGCAACTGTAGCGTTTTATAAGTCAGGATTGACTTGTGGTTAGCTTCGTCCCCATTCAATTTGGTTTGCACTTAAAAGTAACGATTAGCTATAATCGCAAGAAAACCACCACACTGAAACTGAGGGCTCACAGAAAGAACCATATATTAAAAACTGTGGGCAAATCTAACGGAATAAACCATCCCAAGTCACTTTTATATTTTTGTACCTTCTGCTATTACTGCTTTTCTAAACGGCTGCAACCTCATGAGTAGCTAAATCAATTTAGACCTTACCATCTAATTTGTCATTTACAAGAGGAAGCAACTCCATCTTACTCCTCGGCGTCCTGGGCGTCCGAGGAGTCCCCGGAAGTTGCGGCTGTTGGGAGAGCATATGCCTGACATAACCATAGAATGTGCATCCAACAAGAGTCACGCCACATCCAACGGCATTCAAATATGAAATTGGGTTCCTAAATATCAGCCAAGAAACAAGAACAGCAACTGCAACCTGCAAGATAAAAAAAACATGATTATGGTTAATTGAAAATTACACAATAACTGATTTTAAGACATCACAGTTTGGTCCACCATCATAACACCCCGTCACATGGCATTAAGCATCAATGATTCTGTCATGCAGTTAGTGAATGAATTTACATGCAATGTTGAATTGTAAGCTTCAATGAAACTAAGCATTGAGAGATTAATGCGACATAACGAAGCAGAAGAAGTGCATGTTGCAGGAATAATGACAATGTGACTACATGTTTCTTAAAGTGATTGAACTGAAATAATACATGAATTGAATTGAACGACTACGCGTGCAAGATCTCACCTTAAGGTTTCCAGCAACATTAAATGTTACAGCAGTGGTGGAGTGAATCACATAAAAAATGGAGAAGTTAAGGCAGAACGCCAAAACCCCTGAGCTGAAAATAATGACCAGAGCCGACCATGGGTATGGGTGAGTACTTAGCCAATCAAGAATTCCATTGCCTTCGAGTAACAGAGCAGGAATTGCCAAGATCATGGTTGCAAAAGGTGCCATGTAATAAACAGTGTTTATGCTAAAAATACAAAACGAGAACAATTAGACTGTGTAATGCAGAAAACTCATGCTAAAGCACTTCAGCAAAACCTATAAAAGCAAAAAAATAGAACAAAGTATATTAGACAGATGCAGGTAATAAAGAACATGACCAAGATTATCATTTAACCAGAAGAAATATTTTCCTTTTTCTTTGAAAGCTAATGCATGCAAGGAAAAACAAGGAATAATGTTGAAAACTCGGCCCATAAGTTGATCCTGTTAAAAAATCCTTCCATGGATGCTATGACAGAGACTGCCTAAGTACAAAAATAAAGCTTTTTATCCTCCTAAATTCCAGATATTAATTGCAACTTCTGGGAGCTAATTGACACAAAAGGGGCCAAAGCAAGATCCACGTTATGCATAAACCATATTTTCATAAAGGAAATAAAAGAATATACCACCACACCAGATATCAGTCCATGTAGAATATAGTAAGAGTTTGAAGATAAGTAAAGGACTGAAGATTCCAAACGTAATACATAGTGCAACACTGGTGCAATTTCACCACCGATGGTTACATGCTATAATGACATACTTGCTTCAATGCATATCAAAATCATAATATCAAACACCAGTATAAAAAACAAATAAGAAAACATCTTCCTGCAGATCATTTACCGTAGCATAAAACATTAAAATATACATACATGTGCGTGTGTGTGTGTGTTTCTCACTTGAAAGATAAATTAAATTTAGACCCAAACATAAAGATAGGGATAACTTTTACACAACCATGCTAAGTTTAAAACTCCTTGGATTTTGTACAAAAACATCTACTCATTTTTAGTGTTTATGGCTCCAATTAAGATGCATATGCAACTATGTTATATCTACAGTTCTACACAACACAGTAAAACAATTCCACTTCTTTAACTTTATCATATAACAGAAACATTAATTTTTTAAATAAAACAAGCACTAGAATAGGCAGTTTTTGCTAATAAGTGAAATCTTTAATTTCAATATATATTAAAAGCTTCATACCTACTAGATAAAAACTCATTGTTCTGCAACCAATGATATAATACTTTGTGACCATCTGTCACTTATCTCAGGTCTCCTACAGTTGACCAACATGGTTCCCACTGCTGATCAATGCAACATCTGTTTATTCTAATCTGCTAAACCTTTAATTCAAAGTTACTTAACTATTCCTTGAAACTTATTTTTTTGAAGAAACGAAACTAAACTCTTATACCACATTCTCTCAAGAAGCTCAAATACAAATATGGGTTTGGAGTCCACTCCCACCAATCAAGGGGCTCACTAGGGCTGATGAAAAAAAACATTAAATCAAACCAAACCATAAACTAAACAAAACCAATCTCTTAAAAACCGGTATGTAAAAAGAAAAGGTTTAAAACTGAACCGGGTTTTTCGGTACAGGTGATCAACCCAATAAACCACTTTATACCCATTAATATATTGTTTCTCAACGATCCAAATTTCGAACTTCAAACAACCACCTTGCACTTCCTTAGATGTTTCTGCCTTCTGCTGCTTCTATGCTGCCTTGTTCACAACAATGCCGTTGTCTAAGGTGCAAGCTTCTACCTACACCGGTGGGGTGCCGCTTCCCCCAAACGTCTCCAACACAGCAAACTGCCGCCGTTTGGGGTCAACATTGAATGTGCTCAACGAGCTCAAGTCTAGCTACTTCTGCTTCTGCTGCTTCAGCAACACCATGCTGTCTAGCTCGCAAAGGCTCTGTTTTCAAGGTGCCTTCACCAATGGAGTGCCACCGCCACCAAACATCTCTGAGGCAGCAAACCAGCACCTTTTGGAATGGACATTGACGGCACTCAATTCAAGTCGTCAAAGGTTTTTGTTGTGTGCCAAGTTGTTGGTGTCCGTGTCAAGTGCGGTGCTTGCCCAATGGTTCACAGTTTCACTGAGTCTTGAAGTGGTTGAGAACCGATTTAGGTGGCTTCATCCAGTTAGGTTGGGAAAACCAAACCATATTTCCAGTTTAGGTTTAGTTGAGTTTGGTTCTTCTGTAGATATGAACCATGCCCAGCCCTAGAGCTGACTGCCCATCTCATGACTTACTTCCAAGACCACGGGCCGACCAACCAAGCCAACACCCACAGTTACCTTTCTACATCCAAGATCAGAGAGCCTCACTTCACTTCAGTTTGTCATGAATGAGAATTCCGAAGGATGCTATCTACAACAATGTCTGGGACAAGGTTAAGGACTCAAGAGTTGTTTACCATGGCTTTGATACCAGAGAGGCAAATTGCATAGCAGAGTACAACACAAAATATGCATAGCTTTAGGACACTGTTGCTTGGGACTATTTAGTGAGAATGAGGACCTTCCGCACTATAAGTCCATGAAATGAAAAACTTCCTTGCTATATTTCTTTAGGGAGGAAACAAAAAATCTGGACTAAACAAGTCTATGTATGGGTTAAAATGTGGGTTTTGTTAACATGTGCCCAAGAGCTTAGGGCACATGCTAAGGAATAAAAAATAGAAAAATGTAAGTGAACACAAAGCATTTAATGTCACAAATATCCAAAATGTATTTAATATCATTTTAAGTACCTAATGATTAGTAATAAATGCCATTTTGATTCCTTAACACATTTCATAAGGGCACGGTTTAAGTCTCAATCTCACACTGTATGGTCAAGATAGCCTTTATGATCACTTGGGCAACCCGCCCAACTAGAGCAAGCGTTTCATGTTGAGTTAGGCTCACTCAATTTGAAGATGGTATAAAAATCTATCTTATGATAAATATGGGGCCACCCAAACATGCCCAATCTTATAAACTTCATACTCCCAATGTCTAGTCTTGGACACAAGGTGGTGTGCGAAATCCTACATTGCTCAGAGATATGACCAAAATAGTCTTTATAATCACTTGAGCAACCCTACCCCCTAGAGGTAGCTTTTGGGGTTGAATTAAACTTGCTCAAATCTAATCTAAGTAGCACATATTAACAAAACTCTAAAAATAACAACTCATTGTGCACCTAAAAGGTATTATTGACCCCTAAGTAACATAGGGAAATCCAAAAAGAGACTAAAGAGATAAAGGAAAGACACAACAACTACAAAAAAGAAAAGGAAAAGCAAAACATAAGAAAAAGGGAAAAGCATAAATCCTGCACCTGTCAAATTTGTATCCATGCAACAGAGACTCTGCAAGAATAGTCTTTGTAGATGTAGCCAAACAGCCAAATAAGGCAGCACAAAATCCAAACATATTGAAACTGAGCTCTGTAACAGAGGTGAGAAGAATCCCTCCAACAATAGGTATAAGAGAAGCCCAAATACGCCAGTCATAATGTTTCCTCCAAACTAGCCATTGCAAAACAACTGTGCAACTTCACCAAGACCAGATGAAACTTGTCCTCAAAATTTGAAAATAAAGCAGGTGAAGAAATGTTATCAATTATTGAATCTTACCTGTTGTTGCGGGTGTGAATGACTTTATTGTCTGCATAAAAGAAACCGGAATGTATCGTAGGCTAACATTACCCAGCACTATGTTAATACAGAACACAAATGACATTGGAAAGATTCTTCTCCAGCGATCTTCACGATCAACAGAAATAAGTGGTTTAAGCTTCAGCACCTTTATTACCACATACCCCCCAATAGCTGAGCATATAAAATGGATACATGATACAGATAAGGGAAACTTGAAATCCAATTTCTGCAATAAGACAAAAATATTTCAGTTTAAACTTTGTAGAGAATTTGTTAAAATCCATACAAGTTTTTACTTTAAGTAACGAACCAAGATATATACAACAACTAAGCCTTGTCCCATTATATGGGGTCGGCTAAATGGATCATATGACACTATTGTGCCTTGTGTTGTCGTAGACTATGATCGCATTCAAACCATTAACCTTATCTCTTCTAATAGTTTCATTCGTGATTTTTCTAGGTCTCTAGGTTCCTCTCTACATTCTAATTAATAGACTACTGGCCATGTGATAATCCTTGTTGGGCCTTCTTCTAATCTTCTGTCCAAACAACTTCAGCCAAAACTCTACCATCTTTTTCACATTAGGTGTGTAGTGAAGTGAATTGTGTAATGGATTGAATTATGGAAATAATAGAGATAAGCATGGTATTTTCTGCATTTTGGTGTTTGAATTACAAAAGAAAAAGGGATAGTGATGGAAAACCTAGATGACTAGAGAAGAAATCCTAGAGAGAGAGGGATAGGATAAGCCAATGACAATTTTCCATATCCTCTAATTCCATTCTCTCACTATATATAATATGCTAGACACTAATAGGGTTATTGGGCCATAGGCCCATTCGTACTTGTTACAAGGTGCTACGCCAACTTTCTCTCTAATGCATTTATTCCTAATACTATCTTTTTTCACAATAGGTGCTATCCATGTGGAGCTCAACGAACAGGCGAGAGATGTTCGTGAAATTAAAATTACATGAACAAGATGAGACTTACAACTAATCTCAAAAGGGATAAGGAAAAAAAAAAACGGAACTCTAACGGGTTACAAAGACAAGGGGAACAAAAGAAGCATGAATTTTCAAAATTGGATAAGGAAATGAAATTGGGGTGATGGGGATACGGGAATTAAGAAGGTAAATTTGAAGAATTAGGAAGAAGAGATGGGAACCTGGAAGATCCACTTATTCATGATAATGACAGTGACATTGAAAGCCCACCACTGAAGGATTGCAAGGAGAGATCTGAGCACGCTCCACTGGCAAACAATGCCCTCATCCATCAATCCCCCTTCTCAGGTAACACAAGAAACGAACGCAGATCCAACAACCCAACTGAATTAATTATGAGCCCCGAGAAAAGGGAAAAAAAAAAAAACAATGGGAATTGCACGACGGAGAAGAGGGGAGGAGGAAGAGGTAGCTCTTCTTCCACTCTCAACGTGCTCTGTGTCACTGTGTGTTTTCAATGTAATATTTAGTGATTAGTGGTTAATTAATTATTAGTTATAACTCTAAACGTTTCTCTTTGCCTCTCATTGTCATGTATGTCTTCTTTTTCTTTTTCTTTCGCGTCACTCCGTGGAATTATGCATGTGCTTGTGATGTTTGATTTTTGTAGGTGAAGGTTCATTTTCTCCCGCTCACTTTCAGTCTTCCTCTCTCAAAACACTACAGTTTCGCTTGTTTGGATACCCGAGGGCGAACAAGAAAGAAGAAAATGAAAGGAAAAAAAATAAGAGAAAAATATTTTTTCTTTATTGTTTGGATGAATGAAAAATAGGAGAGAAAATAAGAAGAAAGAAAATAAGAGGTACGTAAATAACTTTTATTTGTGTTTTATGATAAAAGAAAACATTAGAAGGACAAATGTGTAATTTCACATTATAATCATAGTAAATCCTATTTTCATATCATATCTGAAGAGAGAATTTTTGGCATGGAGTCCATCATTTCATTTTCTTTCCTCTCCCATCTTCTCTTGATCTAAAGAAGAAAAAAATTCCATTTTTTATCTCGAGTTTTCTTCCTTCCTATTTATATCGATCCAAAATATATACTATCTCGAGTTTTCTTCCTTCCTATTTATATTGATCCAAAATATACACGGGATGTGTGGCACTGGCTCGTCTAACACCTTAATCCCTAATTAGATGTGTAATTCATTATAATTTTATTAGTTGTTATGTTTCAATTTTACTTTAACTTTACTTGTTTTATGAAAATACTTTTATAGAAAATATGAGTAAACTTTTCGCTTTTGAAAAGCATAAGCTTAAACTTGCAAAATAAAAACAAATGCGGTATATGATAATGACGTGTTCCACATTCATATATCGAGATATGAATAATTGGATACACAAGACATAATAATAGTACTAATATTTCATAAGTATAAATAAATGAATACTAGGACCCTGTCACGCCCTAATTTAGGATGTGACTGCACGTAGGGCTATTGCCCTATAAAAGCTCTAACGTGATATACTAAACATTTATGACATGTTGGTAAAGATAAATAAATAACTTTTATTTATAAAAAGACAACTTTATAACACAACTGTTTTCATATAACTGAACCAAAAATCAATATTGAGTTACATCATATTATCATAACTGAAATGAAATTTATGACTACTAAAATAAGGACTCTGCCTTAGATGTCTAGAGCGTGACTTTAACTACTTGGGTAGTCCCCACTGCGAAGCGGAGCTGACCACTGACGTCTAAAAGTCTCGCTCACTAGACGAGGGGACCGTTCTCACTATCCTCAGCCGATTCTGAAAATGTTATCGACAGAGAGGTGAGTTCTCAACTCAGTGGTGGGTACCTCGGTACCACTCAAATAGCACTTACTACATATAATGGCATATAGATATATACATGTGTACTGAAGGAACCAGTATAATATATATATATATATATATATATATAACTGATGTCAAAAAGGAACTGAATAACTGAAATAACGGATAAAACTGAATGTACTGAATAACTGGATAAACTGCGCTAATAACTTAAAAGTAAAATTGTACGTATGACCACGTCTCTGGTGGAGGAGCACAATTTGAGGGAGTCGCAACTCGACCTCACTTCACCAGGATAAATTCGGGTGGTTCCGATAACGCATGCAACTCGGATATCTGTGAGGATACGCATACCCTAAGTCTGAGGAGCCTAGCACTCACCTAATTTGCTAAATTTAGAAGGGCATGTATGCCATAATCTGGGGAGTCAGACCCTCATAGCTATCTAATATTGAGTCTTGGTTGTGAGGTCATTGACCTTGCACTGCTCTAAGTCATCTATCCTGTGATCTACTGTAACACCCCTAGCTAACTGCTTACGCTTAAGTCATATGCAATGCTCACTAGGTTGTTAAATAATTGGTGAGGAATACTTATAGTCCTTCATTACTTTCGAAAATACTTGATTAGGGAAATATGGATCATTTTTAAACTTTTTTTGACTGTGATTCATTAAAGTATGAGCCACGTGTGAACAAAATATATACAATACAAGCGATAGAGCCTTAGGCATACGATCAGTAATCAATTACAGTATAATCCGATAGAGAAGCAAACATATGGTCCATCACATGTATTTACAACAATCCACATAGTGTTATAATAATTTACATATAAACTGCATATCCATCAAAAGACACTGTTCATTCCTTTCAACAAAAGATTCGCACAACTACACTAGCCTTGGAGTCTTGCTTCCCAGATACCGGAGGCTAGTAATCTGTCTTCACAAATTTTTCTGGTGCTCATCATAGCCCTCGTCAGCCCCTGGAATCACGAGCGAGTGGGGGTGAGAACGTTCACCCTCAGTGGGATACCTTAGCATGGGGTTTACTTCTTTATCTCGTTTATGAACCAGGCCACTCAGGAGATCTCTACGTGTTCATGCATACTACATTCCTACTAATTATTATCGTTCCTCCTATTCTTGAGTAACTTTATCTATTTTACTATGTGACGAGGAATTCCTAGTCTTTTCCTTATCTAGATTCTCGTGCTTATTAACTTTATTCCCTAGTACATATAGGCCGTCTCGAGCGTTCTCTTGACAGTACTTACATGCTACATAGACTTACATACATATACTCATGCATCACATACCCATTCATCACATACTCATTCATTACGTATCTTATGCATGGGGGAACTGGGGTTCTCTTACGCTTCCGGCTAACTAATGGACCGAGGCCGCGTCCTTCTTGTTCGGTTCCTGGATAACTAATGGGCTGGGGTCGTGTCCTTTTTGTCTTGAGTCCTTCCACCCTTGTAATCATGGTCCGTCCGGTTACAACCTGTTTTTGCTCCCATGTTGATGACAACTAGGCAGCACTATAATCTGAGTGGTCGCGCACCACCGTGGATAAATAATGTTTCATCCATCGACTATCAACAGAGATAACCATCCAACTGGTGGGATTGCGAGGGGTCGTCCTCACGACGCAATCTGAGCGTGGACTTATACATCATCATCATTATCATTATCATTATTCCTTAGGTGTGACGTCACCCTCATCATTTTTCTTTTCTTTTCTTTTTTTTCTTTCTTTCTTTCTTTCTTTCTTTTCATTTATCGTCATTGACCAAGCCATCTTGCTGGATTAGTGAGGGGCGTGTCCGTAAACGTGCCAAGAGAGGGACTTCCTGCTATATAACTACATACTTGTCTTAAGGTACACCTGACCTTTGACGGTCAGAACCTTCATAGAACATCACTTGTTCCCTATCATTCAATTATGATCTTAAAGCATTAGGTGATTACCTTCTAGTTATCTAAGGTTGTCCTAACACTTGGGCGACAACCCTGTCCTCATGATGCATTGTATTACAAACATAACCATATTCAATGTTCCACATACATCATACAAATCAACATACATCATATAAATTAATGCTTGTTGGAAACATGCGGCCCAAGATAATTTTCATAAGCATTTATTCCCTAGCCTAGGTTAGCTCGGCGACCTAGAGTTTCCTAAGTTGCATAACAGCCCCAAGAACTCCCGGTTCACTTCCTCACCCCTATCCAGGTTTCCATGGAACAACCAAGTTTCAGGCCGCTCAGCGCCCCCTTAGGTCCGCTCAGCGGTCCCTGAAAACCATCAAAGCCACAAAACTTCCTTTCAAAACCATTCTCCCAATCTGTCTCCAGGCCGCTCAACGGTCCACTAAGGCCGCTCAGCAGTCCCTGGAGTATTCCAAGCTTCAGACATGTTTTCCAACCTACTTGCTAAGTCTAAGCCGTAGGCCTCTCAGCAGACCCTGGAGGCCGCTCAGTGCCTTGGGCGCAACTTAGGCGCCTTAGCCAATTTGGGCCACAAATTAATTTGGAAAAAGAAACAGGAAAAAAAATAAAATGAATGGATAAGAACGGTGAGTTAAGGCTTAGTCAGCTTTGACTATTTGACCGGAATGTGTGGTTGTGGTGAGGAGAGAGAAAATGTGAGAGAGCTGGTCTTCCTTGGCCGTGGGGCCCATTTTCTAGTCCCGTTTGGTTGTGTTTTGTCGTACACTGTCTGGGTGCTTCGCGTACGACCGTCCAAAAAATATTTCGGTCGTATTGTCGCAATCTCCTCATTTTCCTAGTGAGGTTTTGGGGTTAATCCAAGGTATTTGTAACCTTTTTCTCTATAAGGGTACGATTTCCAGAGACTTTAGACACTCCACTAATCTCTGATGGCTAAAAGGAACTGATCTAGTGTCTGCAGAATCGTCTAAAACTGAGCAGAACTTCGTTTTACAGACATTTTAAATTTACCATCCAATTCTGAAGGTCAAGAGGAATCATTCTAGTGTCAGCAGAATTTTGCGAAACCAAACAAAATAATTTCTACGGACACTTTTCTCCTAAGGATTCATGCTTCTACATTTTTAACTTACACGGAGGGCTTCTATGGATATTTATCCTGTGAAATCTTTACTAAGGAAAAAGTGAGATGTTACATCTACTATTTGTAAAGTCTTTTAGGGAGTTGTCTTTGATTACCCATGTTGTTAAGGCCTAAGGCTACTAATTATGACAAGTGTGTCCTACTTAGCTAATCTTGTTTATTAGTCCGGATTCAAGGACTAAGGTCGCACACTTAGGACAAGATTCTCAGGTCAGAAAGGTGCGTCACAAACGAACATCTTAAGTACCAAGTGTTGCCTTAGCCAGAACCTGCCCCTTGTTAGGGCCCATGCCTTAACCGGAGTCTTTACTTAAAGTCATCATGCCTAAGGGTTTTAGATCTCTGTCCTAACATAGCGTGGCATAGCATATATATGAATATAAACACATGGCATATCACATAAGCATAGCATTTACTGAGCATGTATACACATATTCAACTAAGTATTTGACTAACTGCTAGCATGTTATAAACTGTATAAATATCTGACGAACTAATAACGTCTTATAGCACAATTGACTCCATTGATGAACCATCGAAGTAGAACCATCGACGCATCGGGACTGCCGCTCACTTAGAATATCACGAAACGAAGGAACGCTAGCACTAGGGGCTCCTAGCGGCGTGGCATTGGCACCTAGAAAGCCAACAAAAACCACCATCAGAAACCCATAAAGAAAATCTTTTAACTGGTAGGTCTCGTGGTAACAATTCTAGCATCGCCACGACCTACTGTGGACTGTCGTTGGCCACTACCAACACGGCGGCGGCACTGGGGCCTACTACCCTAGTCTATCCTAAAAGAAGGAATGACTACCTACCTAGGTGAAGACTTTGTATCTTCACAAGAGGCAGAGAAGAAATGAGCAAAAACTCTTTCTAATAGGGAGGAAGAGTTTGAAGCTCTGAGCAAGTTGAAATGGGGGAAGAGAGCTCTATTTATAGGAGAAGGGATGGCCAAAAGGTCGGGTCAAGCTTTCTCCTGGTCCAAAACGCAGAACTTGGATTTTCTGGTCAACAATGAGCGTTGGAGCGTGTAACACCCCTACTTTAGTCTACGCTTAGGCTTAGGGTTTAGCTTATTGGTTTTGGGTTAGGGTTTAGGATTTTTGGTTAAGGCTTATGGTTTAGGGTTTTGGGTTAGGGTTTACAATTTTAAGGTCAGGGGTTTGGGTGGTGGGTTTTGGGTTAGGGTTTTAGGGTTTAAAGTTTTGGGCTAGGGTTTATGATTTTGAGGTCAATGGTTTGGGTGGTGGGTTTTGGGTTAGGGTTTTAGGGTTTATAGTTTTGGGCTAGGGTTTTAGGATTTAGGGTTTATGGTTTTGGCTTAGGTTATATGTTTTGGATTTAGGGTTTAGGGTTTTGGGTTATGGTTTAGGGATTACGGTGTTGGGTTTTGGGTTAAGGTTTCGAGTTTAGGTTCTATTAGAGTTGTCACTAATACAGATAACATACAGTACACAAACAGTTCTATGCAATATTTAACTATAAATTTCTCAGCAAACTAATCAAGTAAACATTTACATACTCAATTTCAAAAAATTATTAATTGAACTAATAGAACCAATAATGTTTTGTAAATTAAAACTTATAGGACTGACGTGTAAATCGAAGTTGAGGGTCGCCGGGACAGATGGTCAGCAAGGATGCAAGAGTAGGAGCTATGGAATTCTAGAGAGATCAAATTTCTAGAGATATAAGTGAATTTTGAGAAAATGATAGGAGTGGTGTGGAATGGGGGGAAAAGGTTAATATATAGGCAACAGTGGCTTGAATTCACCAACAAGGGGCCAATCTTGTTGGCGATTTTAGTGAAATTAAGGTTTTTGGGTTGCACTGAATTCGCCATTACTCTAGGCGAATCCAGGGTGAATTCGCCTCCCTGGTTGGCGAATCCTGCGTGGCGCGGATTCCACGCCAGAACTGCGGTAGTTTGGGAAATAGTTTGAAAACAAGGGTAATTTGGTAAATAGTTTAAACAGTAAGGGCAAAAGAGTAAATAACTCTTTATATTGTTCCTCTTTGATCCCAAATTGGGGGACAACAAATTTCACAAAATTAATGGGGGCAAAAAAGGAACAACTATATTCTCCTTAGCCATCCCATTATCTATTATATCTACAAAACACACATTTTTAAAAAATGTCCTTGCCCTTCCATGTCATTTCACTAATGGTCATTTATCCAACAAATACCTTACTTCAATATTAAAATGTGAGTTTCATTATTGTGTACTAACAGTGTAACTTTTTTTTATACTATCATTCAATTAAATATTGACATATCGACAAAAAGGTTTGACTCATTCTTCCACTAATGTAAAAGTCATATATTATAGAGGTATCCAATTAAATAATAGTGTAATTGATGCATAACAATTAAATTCTTAAAATAATGTAAACACTTCATTAAAAAAAACCGAAAATGCAGTGGGCAAGGGTCAAATCCAAGCAAATTGGAGTGTGGAGAGACTGCATTTCCACTAGATTACTAAGGCTTTGATGTAATACAACCTCCATGTAACATCCCGAATTTTACCCTTACGAGGATTTCGCGAAAAATCAAAATTTTGCTTAATTAAAAGCACACTAGACCCGATTATTTGGACTGAGAAAATTATTTAAGAAAATAATTGCTTCCAAACGCAGTCAAATCATTGTTTCTTGATCTCGCGGAGTGCCACGAGGTCCGTGCCAAATTTTGACAAAAATCGAAATTTCGGTAGACACTTAAGGTATCTGTGAAAATTACCCTTCGGGCAATTAATTCACGAATACCTTAACTGTATATACCTCTATGATCCGTGGAATTAGTAGATCACAGATATGTGTTCGGAATATTTTTAGGATGTCTGTACACGAGCAAATTACGATAAAACGCGATCAAACGAAATCAGAACAAGAAACGTGGCATTTAGGCACGTGGGGGGGCAGCCAAAGCAAATCCATTCACTGTGCATATAATTATCTTTTGCCTTTTTCTATTTTTTTTCAAAAATAAAAAGAAGCTACAGTAACAGGCCTTTGAAGGCTATAAATAGCTGTCACTGTCCCTCATTTTTTTCACCAAAGTTTTCTTTCTTTTCCTTCAGTTTTTACTTCCTTCACAGTATCCCTTCTGCACTGTTAAATTTTCCTAGAAGCGTTAGAAAAATTCCCGGAGCATACCCTCGCTCTCAGGAAAATCCCCTCTATACCCCCACCAAGACAAAAACCTGTTTTGAGGTGGGTATTCTGACTCCCACTGTCTATGTGGATTTATGTGATATTTTCTATGTACAGTTTTGGAAAAATAATTAAAGAAATGTTTTGTGAAAATTATAGAGTCGATGATGTGAAAATTATGTTAGAAATATGTGAAGATAGAAAAATATAACTGTGTTAGTTGATACCATGCAAAAAATTATATTTTTCCAAGCTACAGTAAGCACTCTAACGCCAAAGTTCAGATACTGGAGCAGCCCACGCCAGGCGCATGCCAAGCTCACGCCAGGCTTATCCACCAGGCTCACGTCAGACTCACGCCAGACTCACGGGCCAGGCTCACAGACTAAGCTCGCACCAGCCCAGCACTGAACCTTTGGAATATATATATATATATATATATATATNACTATGTGAATATGTGTGAGTAAAGCATGCATCACAAGGATAGAAGGATAGATCACTAGAGGTTATTGCTTAATGAACGCTTAATGAATAAAGATGATAATGGAATGTAGGAACAAGAGTATGATGGAAAAAAATAAATGTGCATATGGTCAATGTTATGAATGAAATGTTATGAAAGGACGATGATGTAAAGACTGAATGAATGATGATAGGGTCCACTTCTGGCTTAGCCCAAAGGAAGGCGGCCCCTCGCCACCCGGTAAGGGGGTGGAGTCATGTGTTCTCGAGGAACAGGCAGAAAAAGCAGGTCGTACACCGCCATGCGGGTCGACGGGCCCGGGGTGTACGTGGGAGTGTGACACAGGTTAAGGAATGATGATGAGTTTCATGCATTGGTGCGCAATAGCAGGCTCAAAGGAAAATAGGCATTGTTGCACGTCACCATGCTCGAAGGGAACGCATGGGGCTCGATCACGTCACCATGCTCCAAGGGAACGCATGGTGCACGATCACCTTGCATACATGTATATGTGGTTATGATGTGGTTAGGTTACGACGGTTAGAAATAGAAAGCGCGAGAACCTAGATAAGAAAGACTAGTTCCCCTGATCACATAGTAACATAGATAAAGCTGTTCAGGATTCGTAGGCCAATATAATAATCAGTAGGATTTTAGTATGCATGATCACATAGAAACCCCTGAACGACCTGGAGGATAACCGAGGAAATGAACATTAGATAATGCCAATGAATCCCACTGAGGACCAAGAGTTGTCACCCCCACTCGGTTATGGATCCAGGTGTACAAAGCGAATGGATTGACGAGAGGGACGCGTGGTAGGCGACAGAGAGCTACAGTAGGTCAGAGCAAGAGCAAAGTGAAGATGATCGTGCTGTGGCAATAGATGTTTTGTATTATGTCTTTTATACATTTTGTGTAAATATTTATTATTATGGCTATGTGTAACTCTGTTCGGACCTTGGTTGTAATTGTAGATATATGCTTGTTATATTTTACTTCGGTTATTAGCGACTGTTGTTATATGTTATCTTAATCACGCACAACTCCTACTTTATAAAATGATAATGCATACGAACGATTTTCAAATTGGTCCATATTTTCGCGTATGTGATATTTGCAAAGGTAAAGGTAAGGGAAAAAGGTAACCCGGCACAACAAATAACAACCCTGTGAGCGTTGCTTGCTACCATGGAAGTGGGCAATTAGCAGGGGTGTTACACTCCACAGTTATTTATTATATATTTCATTCAATTAAATTCTTAATTGGATAAATAACAAAGATCACACTTAAGACTTAGTTAAACGAAACCACACCCAATTCTTGTAAAAATAAAATAAAATAAACACCCCACTCATTGAGGTTTAATCAAACGATACTTCAAACCATTTTTTTAAAAATAAGTCAGTAATATTTTTTTTTATATTTTGTATAAATTAATTAATATTATATAAGTTTAAAAATAATAACATATTATTCAATGAACTTTTTTATTTTAAAATCCACTATTTATGAGATTAGTAAGATTATTTGGATTCAATAATAAAAAAAATAAGTTAGAAATTTTTTTAAGAATTTTTTATTTAATTTACATTAGGTCTAAAATTAAATATTTTATAATTATTTTTAATTTTCAATAACATCTTCAAAATTTTGAATTTAAGCTTTTAAAGTATTTATATATATATTTTAATATTGTCTTTATAGAAGTCATAAAATATATAAATTAAAAGACCTAATAATAAAATAATGAGTTATATCTTTAAATAATTTAATATATTTTTATTTTTAATGAAATTAATTAATATTATATAAATTTAATAATATGTTAAAATAATCTTAAATCTTAAAGTTTAAATTATATTATAAAAAATTAAAATTTTGAATTTCTAATTGAATAATTATTTTGAAAAAATACTATATTATTTTGAATATGGCTTAATTCAGGGCATTTTTATTTTATAATATGAGCTAGTTTTGGTCTTTAGACGATATGTTGAAAATGTGATGATATATTTACTTTTTGAGTCCTGCTACACGTACACCAAAAAATATACATCATTCATACACCCTATACTTATATACATAAAGTTTGTGCTTTAAAGCTTATAATGTTTGTGCATTTAATTAAGTATAATTGAGAATATCATCCATAAGTTTGTAATATTTGTGCACTCACGAGAATAAAGTTTGTGTATTATTAATGGTGTATGTATGAGTGTATAAAATTGGGTGTATATGTAGCATTTTTGTATTTACTTTTTTACAAGAACTTGGTATGGTTTCATTTAACTAAATTTCAAATGTGTATTTATTATTTGTTTAATTAAATAAATATAAAAAATAAGGGTTAATTATGTTTTTAGTCCCTGTAAAATTAGAAAGTTTGATTTTAGTCCTTGCATAAAATTTTTAGTCCCTGAAAAATTGTAAAGTTGGGTTTTAGTCCCTGGGATGGGCTGACGTGGCGCTGACGCGGCGCGCCACGTGGGATGCCACGTGGCATAA
>QANU01098094.1:2376-14307 GCA_003254905.1 Nissolia schottii
CTTAATTAATATGGGTTTTAATGCTGAGATCTTGGTTTTAATACCTATATTAACAAATGCTTAAGGAATTGACGATCGTAGTTTCTTAAGTAAATTGCATATTAGTTAGAGATCTCAACTAATAAACAACATCTCCTTTCATGAATAATTAACTAAGAACCGATGAGAATTAATCCTTAATCTTGAAACGCCGTATGCAGGATATTGCCTTTATCATTATTGTTTTACTCTCGTTTTAATTGCTTTCAAGTTATCAACAAACAAAACCCCCCCGATTTACTTAACTATTGATTTGGTTCTAAATTGCTTCTTTGGGAAATGACCTAGGTTAACCCCCTTTACTACGTTTTCGGGGTTTACTTGGTTTATAAATTATTATTTGGCCACGCACTAAAATCTAACGACGTTTTGGTGAGCGTCAGTGGGCCCCAGTCTCGGAAAACCATACCATAGGGGGGAAAGAGTACAAAATCCCTTGAGTTTACCCCAAACCACTACTAGGAAGCTTTGGCGATCGCAGCAATGCAAGCAGAGCGGTTGTCTGCGGACACAAGAGCTCAACGGGGTGTCAAAGGTATCTGTGGAAAATACTCCTCCGGAGAAAAATTCACAAATGCCTTGAGTTGACCTCAATTCTAGGTCAAGGAAACTTAGGGGATCGCAGCGGTATACTCGGAATATTTTTCAAACGACCGTGTGTGATGTACCGGGACTGCGAGAGACCGAACGTGAGCGAAACGGGACTGGATGGGACCCAACTCTGCTTCACCACGTGGGTAATCAGATTTTCCAAGAAAAATTATTAAAATAAGGGTTACTATTCATTGATGTGACCCGATGTGACCTTATAATTATCCAAAACAATTAATTAATTACTAAATTAAATTAGAAAGGATAAAATAGTAATTTTGGCCAAATTTTGGTGGACCAAACTGCCCTTGTAGCCCACGGCCTCCCCTCTATAAAAATAGCCCCTTGGTTTCTTCATTTTTCACATATTCACATCCTTACCAAAACTCTGCCAGAAAATCGTTGGGTTCAGAAATCCTACTGAGATCAGGAAACCAGTTCAGGAGGCTAGGCACCTAGGGAACTTCCACCATCTCCAACCTTCTCTAATCCTCTCTAGGGCCCAAAGAAGGTGGGTAATCCTAAGCTAGCTCACCTCCTTAGTGGCTCTATATGTTTGTTTGATTATATGTTTATGTTATGCCTTACGCTAGAAATGCTTTGTTAGGTATAGGTAGATGACTTTGTTGTGTTTTCTAAGCTAGACATGATTGTATGGTGATGGTTAGCACCTGTGGTAAGCCCAAGAAGTGGCCATGGGAAACGGTTTCAAAGAACAACAAGAAAACAAAGGAGGAACTTCAGTCACGACCAAGGCGCTGAGCGGCCCTAGGGACTATTGAGCGGCCTGGGATAAAAACCTTCGAAAATTGCTTTGAAAACTGGTCTGTGACTAAGTTGACTCCAGGGACCGCTGAGCGATACCTGTGGGCGCTGAGCGACCTGAACCGTGGTTGCTTCATGGGATTTGGTATATGAAAGTTTATGAAAGCAAGGTTATGAAAGGTATTTTATGCTGCTGGTTCCAACACTCCCATGCCCGAATGACTTATATTTAGATTTCGACGTGATTATGTGATTATATGTTGTGTTTTGGTAAAGCATGCATAATGAGGATAGATCACTAGAGATTGTTTCTTAACGAATGCTTATGAATGAAGATGAGAATGAAATGTAGGAGCAAGAGCATGATGAGAAAGATAAATGTGCATATGGTCAAGGTTATGCATGACATGTTATGAAAGAATTATGAGGTAAAGAATGAATGAATGATGATATGGTCCGCTTCCGGCTTAGCCACGAGGGCAGCCCCTCGCCACCCGGTAAGGGGGTAGAGTCATGTTGCTCGAGGAACAGACAGTGAAGGTAGGTCGTACACCACCATGGGGACGACGGTCCTGAGGTGTACGAGGAAGTACGGGACAGGAATGGTCACGATGAACGATATGATTTCATGCATTGAATACCGTGCCTCATTGGCATGATGAATAGTCCACTGCATTGATGAAAGATACCATGCTCAAAGGTAGCATGACGTCTCGTGCCTGGCAAGCATGGTGGAATGTTTCCCGCATAACATATGTGTGATGACCAGTTGTGTTTTTCAGCATACATGTATATATGGTTATGTTATGACGGTTAGGAATAGAAAGCGCGAGAACCTAGATAAGAAAGACTAGTTCCCCTGATCACATAGTAACACAGATAAAGTTATTCAGCATCATAGGAAAAGATAATAATTGGTAGGAGTTTAGTATGCGTGATCACTTAGAGCTCTCTTAAACGGCCTCGAGGATAACCAAGAAAATGAACGTTGGGTAGTGCTAAGGAACCCCACTGAGGACTAAGTGTTCTCACCCTCACTCGGTTATGGATCCAGGTGGGCATAGTGAGGAGATTGACCCAAGGGACGCATGGTAGGTGACAGAGAGCTGCAGATCGGAGCTAAAGCAAAGTGACTACGGCCGCGATAAGGCGATAAATGTTTTGTGCTATGTTCTAGGACTTTTATACATTTTGTGTAAATAATTATTATTAAGACAAATGTGTAATTGTGTTTCGGACCTTGATTGTAATTATCTATATATACATGTACTTACTCTTTATGTTCAACTACTATTACTACCTAGCTTGTGGTAGACGCTAACGATCATTGTTATATGCTCTCTTAACCCTAAACCCTAAACCCTAAACCCTAATTGATAAAGCACATGAACGATTTTCAAAATGGTCCATATTTTTGCATATAAGCTATTTAAAAAGGTGAAAATAAGGGCTAAAGGTAACCCGATACAACGAATAACAACTCTGTGAGCATTGCTTACTACCATGGAAGTAAGCAATTAGCAAAGGTGTTACAGGATTCAATCGATTGAAAACCTCCAAAATTCTTTCATTTGAATGAATTAGGGATTCAATCGACTGAAATCCTAAAATTTTCTTTCATTCGATTGAATTAGGATTCAATCGAATGAAATCCTCAAAAATCCCTTCCGAGACTTCAGCTCTCACTTTTCTCCTAGAGACGTATAAAACCACTATACCTAGGGTTCCAATCAGTACAGTTACACATTTTCCTTGTCAAAACTACAAAAAACTGTTTTTTATCACATAACCTTCCTAATTTCTACTTAACATTTTCACAATCAAATATATATAAAAACACATATACAATTACAAATAAAACCACATAGACAGTGGGCTTAGGGTTAACCACATCCGATGCAAATTCTGAATCGGTAGAGTTGATGTGAAGAATTTCCTCTTCACGATAGCATGTTCCTATAATTTTTCCGGAGTCCGGCAACGCTTCCGCGATGTGCATGAATGGGACTGCTTTGAGAGCTTAACAAATGGAAATGAATTTGGAACGGAACCTGGGGAGGCCTTTTATAGGCAAGCTACTGTGCTTGATCTTTTAGTTTTTTATTATTATTATATTATGGTTTTATATATTATTATATTATATATTATATTATATTACAATATATATATATATATACACACGTATATAGGTTCGTGATCAGCCGTGGCCATTGGGCCACTGTTACTATGTTATTATTATTATACTATTCTTTTATATTATATATTATATATATTATATTATATTACATTAATATATATAATATACATTTATGTTTTCGTACAGCAGTGGTCATTCGACCACTGTTGCTAATTTATGATTATATTATATATATTATATTATATTATATTATATTATTATATTATATTATATTATTATATTAAGAGAATAATATATTTATCCTTATCCCTGCCACCGTAGGCGGGGGATGAACTTGGCTTAGTTTTTGTGGCTTAGGATAATTGTGATCATGTTTGATCGCGTTTTGTAACCCCCTAGCTGGCTAGCCTACGCTTAAGTCGCAAGCTTGCTGGCTAAGTGGTTATCTGCTCTGGTGAGGATAGTACTTAGTCCCAATTGTACATTGAATATATTGTTACCCAAAATATGGACCAGATTAAAATTTTCTTTGTACGTTGCATAGAGTAAATTAGGAGCCTTATCACGTTAGAGCATACATCATGCGCGGAAACATAGTATGCTTAAGCAGTAGAATATGGAAATATTTTACACATGCCATAATTACAAAAGTTGCTCCATCATACATTCATAAACAAGTACATAAGTTGTAGTTAAGTAGTAAGTACCAACCGTCACAAAACAGTGCATATATACATATACAATCTACTAGCTACTAGTCTAATCTCCTGCTGTCTGGTCCTGGGGTGTCTCCTCCTCATACTGCTCTGCTCCCTGTCCTTCATCATAACCTGGAGTCATGTGTAACACCCCAGCTTTTCTTTAGGAAGGGTTTGCGAAGTTATCGACTCTGACTTAGCTAAAACCATAGAGTAAACTGAGTTAGGAGACGGAAAAAGTAAATACTGAGACTTGTCCCCCTTGAATTGAAAGGAAAGCTAGGAGGATATGCTTGGGTTAAGCCCCGTGAGGTTCGAGCCCAATTTTGGAAAAAACAGAAATCTGGTGGGAGGTCAAAGGGATCTACGAAGGATTGACTGACAGAAACAAGTACCCGGATACCTCATTTTGGAACGCCATCCTGACTGGGAAAATTCACAAATCACAGATGTAAATTTATCATATTTTTCGGAGACTCGTGTGTGGACCAAAAATGATTAAAATAGAATAAGAACTAGGGTATTTATAATAACTATAATAAAATAATAATACAATAATAATTAATAAATAAATAATTAATTAATTAAAGCAGCCAGCGGGTCCACGGTTATAAATGGCCCCCTGGTGCAAACCGAGAAGTAATTTTGAGAAATTGCCACTTTCTCTCAATTTTTATTTTCTAGTACCGTTCGAGCACATCGCGAAAGCGCTACCGGACTTCCGAAAATTTCTTGGAGCATACTATTGCGACACGGATTTTCTCCACCTTCCACCTACCAACTCCAAATCTGCATAGGAAGTGGGTAACTCTAAAGCCCACTGTCTATGTGGTTAATTATTTGACTAAATATGTGTTATTCTGTGTATTGGACTGTAAAAATATTTAGTAGTATTTTGGGAGAATGTAGGGTGAAAAGGGTTTTGGANGTAGTATNAGAACTAGGGTATTTATAATAACTATAATAAAATAATAATACAATAATAATTAATAAATAAATAATTAATTAATTAAAGCAGCCAGGGGGTCCACGGTTATAAATGGCCCCCTGGTGCAAACCGAGAAGTAATTTTGAGAAATTGCCACTTTCTCTCAATTTTTATTTTCTAGTACCGTTCGAGCACATCGCGAAAGCGCTACCGGACTTCCGAAAATTTCTTGGAGCATACTATTGCGACAAGGATTTTCTCTACCTTCCACCTACCAACTCCAAATCTGCATAGGAAGTGGGTAACTCTAAAGCCCACTGTCTATGTGGTTAATTATTTGACTAAATATGTGTTATTCTGTGTATTGGACTGTAAAAATATTTAGTAGTATTTTGGGAGAATGTAGGGTGAAAAGGGTTTTGGAAAATTTTACTGAATGAAATGAATAACTGTACTGATTTGAACCCTAGGAATAGTAAACCTATGGAGAAAAATGAGAACTGAAGCCTCGGGGTCCTATTCAATCAGATTTCAATCGATTGAATGGAGTTTTCAATCAGATGAAACGAAATTTTGAGCTTTCAATCGATTGAATTATTATTCAACCGAATGAAAGAAAAATCTCAGATTTCAATCGATTGAATCCTAAGTTCATTCGAATGAAAGAACTCGGAAGGTTTTCAATTGACTGAATTCCAATTTCAATCGAATGAAAGAGCTCGCGGGAATTCATTTGAATGAAACCCTAGACATTCGAATGAATCGTGAAGGACTTGAGATTTTAGTTGTTCCAAGGAGTCCAATGAGTCTGGGTATGTCTATGTTGGTATTTGAAAGCATGCATCATGAGGAAAGGTCGTCGTAAGAGTTAGGACAACCTTAGATAATTAGAAGTTCACTTTAAAATCTAATGAAGATCATAATTGAACCCTAGGAAACCAGGAAAGGTTAGGGAGTCCCGACCCCAGTTGGTACGGTAGACTATAGTAAGGAGTCTAGTTATATAGTTAGGAAATCCCTATTCTCTTGGCAATGTCTTATAGATGCGCCCCTCGCCAATTCAGCAAGATGGATTGGTAATGAGCAACGCAGGTAGAGAGACCTGACCATGATGAGAGACGGGCATAGGCCCAGATATGTAAAACAGGCATAGGTCTGTGTAAATGAAATGATAACCAAGGGGCCCCACTAAGAAAGATAAGAGAAACGGAGCGAGCTATAGGGCTGGTCAAAACACATCCACACCTGATCACTCATAGGTTTGATCCCTCGACATTCCAGAGGGGGTGGTTGCACTAATTGTATTCGATGTTTACCTCCTATGAGCCTTGCATGGTTAGCTACCATACCGGTAAAGAGTGCCGCCGGATCGATACAATAGTGGCAAGAGAGGTTGTAATCCGAGGCCACGGGTACAAAGGTGTAAGGACTAAGTAGGACGCAGCTACTGAGCGCGTAATAGATCCCCAAATTCCCTCATGCACTATGCAATTAAATGTATGAATTGATAACTGATGGTATGATGATACGTGTGTATGCATATCCGCTTAAGCATTATATATAACTATTCATGCATTGTATATCGTCAAGGGAACGACCCAAGACGAATAGTATGTCTCTAGCAGTAACGTACCGTTAACAAGCACGAAGCCCAGGTAATAACCAGATTAGAAAGCCAATCACCTAGTAACGTAGATAAAGCTACGCAGAGTATAGGCTCAAGATTATAATCAGTAGGGTATTAGCTGCATATACACTTATACTGAACTCTGAGCGGCCTGGAGAATAACCGAGAAACAAAAAGCCACGATTGAAATGTTACTCGCTGAGGACCTACCGTTATCACCCCCACTCGCTTATGGCTCCAGGGACTGAGGACGAGTCTTACTACGCCGATGCTGTGGAAGCTGAGGAGAACCTGTGCAAGCACACTTAGCTGGCTGTGTAGTAGATACCACAGGAGGAATAAATGTAATTGTTGAACATGTGTATGGGCTATGTAATATAACTAGTATATGGTGTGTATTTGTATCTGCAGAGGACCCATTATGTATGTAGCCTATGTACCCACTAACTTGAACTCAACTTACTAAGGATATCGTTTGTTATATTATTCTGATGCACGCACGGCTCCTATATTCCAAACGGTATGTATGAAAATATTTTGGGTCCCTATTTTGTTAAAGCTAGTACTTTCTAAAGAAAAGACCAGGAAGTAAACAACCTAGTGGGTATTACGTACGGCTCGAGTGTACGGAATCGGCTAAGGGTGTTTCATCATGGATGAGCGGGGTGAGAACACAGTGTCCTCAGTGGAAAACCTTAGGGATTAAGGGGCTTGCTTTTCCTCATATAGGCTCCAGGCTGCTCAGCGATTTCTAGGTGTTACAGTTATACTATCACCCTACTGATTTTAAGATCCGTACTAAGCCTGAGCAGCTTTATCTAATTAGCCAAGTGACTGGGGAACCTACTCTTCATTACTAAGTCATCTGTTCTCTATCTTACTTCCTAAGTCACACAGAATAACATGTTTCACATAATCACATAATCACATAATAAGCTTTAGTGTGCGTCCACTTATAACCGTGCCCATTTTAATTATAAGCTTCTTCGCACCTCCACTTATGTACAGTTATATCACTTAGAGCACATACTTCAAGCTCAACCCCCCCGTAACGGCGGCCCTACCGCCACAGGCTTCCTTAGTGTCTCAGTACCGTGAGGACTAGGCCGCGCTAAACCTCAGTAGCTCACGATAGGAGAATCTGTAACATCCCAGTTTTCCTTGGCAAAGATTTTGCATAATAAACTCGTGAACGAACTCCATCAGAGGTTGGAAGCGTGAGCTGTAGGTGTCCGTCCAGCACCGGATGTGCTGGACTATGCGGCTCAGGTGGATAAGTGCGGAGTTAGGGAGAATCTGAAAGGAATAGAAGGAGTATAGAGTACCAAGGAGCTTAGGAATAGAAGAGGATGCCTGGGAACGGTAGCCACGCTGGAGACGTTAGGAAGGTAGAAGCCTGATTACCTAGGACTCGAGTGTCTGTAGAAATTATTCTGTTGGGTTTTGATAAATTCTGCTGACACTTAAATGGTTCCTCTCGACCACTAGGAATGGATGAAAAACCTAAAGTGTCGGAAAAATTGAAATCGGGTCAGTTTCGGACGATTCCGCAGACACTAGAACAGTCCCGTTTAGCCCCGTCTAGCCAGTAGAACTGAGCAGATAGTCTCAAGTCTCTGGGAATCCAACTTGTACGGGAAAAAAGTCCCAAATACCTTAGATTAGCCCCACAACCTTATTGGGAAGTTTGGGAGATAGCGAAACTGCAAGTGGAACGGTTGTCCGCAGACGCGGGAGCTCAACGATGTATCAAAGGTATTTGTGAAAAATACTCCTCTAGAGAAAAATTCACAAATGCCTTGAACAACCTTATTTCTAGGTGGGGGTAATTAGAGGATCGCGATGGTACAAGCGGAATATTTTTCGGACGACCGTGCGCGACGCACCGAGACTGCGAACGATCAAAAACGAGCGAAACGGGACTGGGTGGGACCCAATCTAATTTAGCACGTGGGGACGCAGATTTTTTCAAGAAAAATAATTAAATAGTCCTTGATTTGACTTGATTTGACTTGATGATTATCCAAACTAATTAAATAATTAGAAAATGAAATTAAAGGGGCATTTTGGTAATTTTTGCCAAGGGTAAAATGGTAAAATGGGCATTCAGCCCTTGGGCTATAAATACCCCCTCCCTAAACCGAAAATGACATGAAAAATTGGAAACCTTGCCAGAACTCTGTCCGTTTGCTCGATCGACTGTTGTTCTGTCAAACCGGAGACCCAGACACCGCCTGCCTTAAACCCAGTTCACTTCCTCTAGGAATCCCCTAACCCTTAGCGACGAAAATCGCTTCAAACACCTAAGGAAAGCTGCAGCAAATTCGACCAAGAGGAGCTAGGAGGCATCCAAGCAAGCTAGGAGCCAGCAGGAAGCGTCAGAACCGGGAAAAGTGGGTAAACCCGACATAACCACTGTCTATGTGGTCTAGGATGCTTGAGGTTCATTTATGATGTGTGTTATGCTAGATTATGCTAGGTTCTCTTACTTAATGCCTCTTTGATGAATTGCTATGTGAATATGTGCTTTATATGTCAGATATGCTATATGCTTTGTGATTAGACGGTTAGGAAAATATGAACTTGATTATGGAAATGATTTTTGGAAGCTTGAAAATATGTTTATGGCTGTTAGAAATTGGTTAGAAATGATGGAAGAAATGCTCTAAGGATTAATGCTTATGAACCTTGTAGAACATGGAAAATTGCAAGAATTAGGAGCTGAAATTCGTCAGGACCCGCTGAGCGGCCCGGGTTTTCGCTGAGCGGCCTGTGAGTGCTGAGCGGCCGGTGATGCCGCTGAGCGGCCTTCAACGCTGAGCGGTATTCCCTAGGCGCTGAGCGGCCTGAACGAAGACAGACTCCCCACTTCGAAACTTGTTATTTTCTGAACATAAAACTTTGCTAAAACATAATTTTTATACTGCTTGCAATTATCCATGGATCTACTGATTTTACTAAAGTATGTTAAATGTTATGAATTAAGGATTTATGTTCAAGGCTTTCTAAAGTATGATAAATATTATGAACTAAGGATTTATGTTTAAGGCATGTGAACTGTGACTAGAATGAACTGTATTGATGAACTGTATTGATGAATGTGCTATGTGATTACGTGTCATGGAAATGGTTTTACCAAAGGAAAAGAAAGGAAAGGAAAAGAAAGGAAAAGGAATAGCGCATGACGTCACTAAGTCCGAAAAAGGAAAAGGAAAGGAAGGAAAAAGGAATCTTTTCCTAGCTGTGCGTAATAGCCGGCAGGAAAGGCAACCCTGGGCATGCCTCGTCCCTAGCATAAGGACGGGGTAGGGTCCCCTCGCCATCCCTAGCATATGGATGGATTCTCCTATCGTGAGCTACTGAGGTTTAGCGCGGCCTAGTCCTCATGGTACTGAGACACTAAGGAAGCCTGTCGCGGTAGGCCACCCTTACGGGGGGGGTTGAGCTTGAAGTATGTGCTCTAAGTTCTATAACTGTACATAAGTGGAGGTGCGAAGAAGCTTATAATTAAAATGGGCACGGTTATAAGTGGACTCGCACTGAAGCTTATTATGTGATTATGTGTGACTTAGGAAGTAAGATAGAGACCAGATGACTTAATAATGAAGAATAGGTTCCCCAGTCACATAGTAAATTAGATAAACCTACTCAGGCTTAGTATGGATTTAATAAAAGGTAGGGATATAGTATAACTGTGACACTTAGAGACCCCCTAAGCGGCGGAATCATAATTGAGTGTAATACAAGTAGCGAGACCAGAGGTAACCCACTGAGAACCCAGTGTTCTCATCCCCCACTCCTTTATGGTTCTAGGTGAGCACGATGAGGATAGAGAAGACGTCATAGCGGGGCAGGCAACACGAGGGACGAGGAGAAGAGCTACAAGAGAGGGAACCCTCCCACGGGAGGATAGCTGAAGATTAGACGATTAGCTAGTAGATGATATATGTGTATTTGCACTTCTATGTGATATTTGTACTTAATACTTATAATACTAACTATGTATTTTCTTATGAATGTATGAAAGACCATTGTTTTTTATCTTGGCGGGTACTCATGATATCTTCATTTATCGTAAGCATGCTATGTTTCCGCTCGCAATGAATGCTCTAACGCGATGAGGCTCCTAATTTACTCTATGTGACGTATAAAGAAAGTTTTAAATGGGTCCATATTTTGGGTAACAATATTTTTAAAAGTATAAACGGGACTAAGTATTATCCCCACCAAAGCAGATAACAACCTAGTGAGCATTGTTTGCGACGTACGCGTAAACAGTTAGCTAGTGTGTTACAGAATCCATCCTTATGCTAGGGATGGCGAGGGGACCCTACCCCGTCCTTATGCTAGGGACAAGGCATGCCCAGGGTTCAACTTGCTTTTTGTAACATCCCGATTTTTTCGTTAGAGAAATATTCGTAAAATATAAATAATTAATTAATTTTCTAAGCATGATTAGGGAATTAAGATGGAAAATTTTAGCTAAAATAGCCCTAGAAATTTGGACGTGTCGCGGTAGAAAATTCGGTAGACAACTGAACAGTCGTTGTTCGGCGGTGAACCTTTGGCACGCAAAATGGTGTACGTGAAAATAATCTCCCGGAGAAAATTTTCACAAGCACCTTTAATATTAATACCCTTAGGTAGGTGGGAAATAGAGGATCGCGACAGTTCAAATGGAATATTTTTCGGGCGACCGTGTGCGATGCACTGAGACTGCAAGCGATAAAACACGAGCGAACCGGGACTAGGAGAAATTAAAATCTCCTCAGCTGAATGGAGATGGCTGCACGGTTTTGAGGGAGATTAGTCAAAGACAATTTCCCTAAATCAAGCTTCCAAAATGTCATTCACCATACCTCATCAAATCATAACCCATACTTTCCACTATTCACCTTTTTAATTAAATTCCAAAATTATCAAATTTCTCTCCTCCCATTTCAGCCTTGGCCGAACCCTCTCTCCCATTTCTCTCTAAAATTTTTCATCTCCTTCAAAACTCCATAGCCATTCTTCTAGCAAGCTTCAAGAACACTACATTGCTCCTAAGGAAAAACAAGCATTCTTGCTACCATTTTCTTCTCTAAAAACCGAACACCACAAGCCCCAAGTTCCCTCATCTCATTCTCATTTCTTTCACTAAAAA
>QANU01098094.1:22378-34653 GCA_003254905.1 Nissolia schottii
GAAAGAACAGAGGACAAGCTACCGATGACGGACGGACAGATCTTCAAGGCTATGAAGACATGCTTAGTTGGTTATGCGATGGACGAACTTTTATTATGTGTATGGATGATTATAACATGTACATATACTTTATTATAATATTATATGATTGGTTGTACTTATCTGTGAAGGACCAGGTACTTGCTTAGGTAAATAATTATGATGTGAATGACTATTAGTTGTAAGCCTCAAGCTCTATCGTTTGTCTTATATACTTTGATTCACACATGGCTCATATTTCGTAATTATGGACTCAGTAGAAAAGTTTTAAATTGGTCCATATGTTCCTTAATCAAGTATTTTCGAAAAAGTAATAAGGGACTATAAGTATTCCCACCAAGTGATTAACAACCTAGTGAGCATTGCATACTACTCGAGGGTATGCAGTTAGCTAGGGTGTTACACTTTTCCTGCCAGCTCCACGCACAGCTAAGAAAAGATTTCCTTTTTCCTTCCTTTCCTTTTTCCTTTTTGGGACTTAGTGACGTCGTGCCCTATTCCTTTTCCTTTCCTTTCCTTTCCTTTCTTTTCCTTTTTCCTTTCCTTTTGTAAAACCATTTCCATGACACATAATCACATAGCACATTCATCAATATAGTTCATCAATCCAGTTCATTCCAGTCACAGTTCATATGCCTTAAGCATAAATCCTTAGTTCATAACATTTAACATACTTTAGTAAAATCAGTAGATCCATGGATAATTGCAAGCAGTATAAAAAGTGGAGTTTTTGTTCAGACAATGACAACTTTTCAAAAAGGGGAAATCTGTCTTCGTTCAGGCCGCTCAGCGCCTAGGGTATACCGCTCAGCGCTGAAGGCCGCTCAGCGGCATCACCGGCCATTCAGCGCTCACAGGCCGCTCAGCGAAAACCCGGGCCGTTCAGCGGATCCTGACGAATTTCAGCTCCTAATTCTTGCAATTGTCCATGTTCTACAAGGTTCCTAAGCATCAATCCTTAGAGCATTTCTTCCATCATTTCTAACCAATTTCTAACAGCCATAAACATTATTTCAATCTTCCAAAAATCATTTTCATCACAAATCAAACCACAAGTTCATGCTTTCCTAACCTATGTTCATGTAACATATAGCATCTCTAGCACATAGAGCACATATTTACATAACTTCCATAACCATCCATCAAAGAAAATAAACCTAGCAAGAACCTAATCTATCCTAGCATACATATCACAATATCATCAAACATCTTAAGCCACATAGATAGTGGTTATGTTAGGTTTACCCACATTTTCCCTGGCTCCGACGGTTCCTGCTTGCTCCTAGCTTGCTTGGCTGCCTCCTAGCTCCTCTTGGCCGAATTTGCTGCAGCTTTCCTTAGGTTTTTGAAGTGATTTTCGTGGTCTAGGGTTAGAGGGTTCTTGGAAGAAGTGAAATGGGCTTAGGGCAGGCAGTGTCTAGGTCTCTAGTTTGACGGAACAGCAGTCGATTGGCAAACAGACAGAGTTCTAACAAGGTTTCTAATTTTTCTCTTCATTTTTGGTTTTGGGGGGGTATTTATAGCCCAAGGGCTGATGCCCCTTTTACCATTTTGCCCTTGGCCCCAAAATGACCAAAATGCCCTTTTTATTTAATTTTCTAATCATTTAATTAGTTTGGATAATACTAAGGTCAAATCAAGTCACATCAAGGCATTTTTAATTATTTTTCTTGATAAATCTGCCTCCCCCACGTGCGGAATCAGATTGGGCCCCACCCCGGTCCCGTTTCGCTAGTTTTTGATCGTTCGCAGTCCTGGTGCGTCGCGCACGGTCGTCCGAAAAATATTCTACTTATACCGTCGCGATCCTCCCTCTTCCTAAGAATACTATTCTTAGAAGGTGTTTGTGAATTTTTCTCCGGAGGAGTATTTTTCACAGATACCTTTAATACATCGTTAAGCTCCCGCGTCTGCGGACAACCGTTCCGCTTGCGGTTTTGCTATCTCCCAAGCTTCCCAATAAGGTTGTGTGACTAATCTAAGGTATTCGGGACTTCCTCCCGATACAAGTTGGATTTCCAGAGACTTGAGCTGCTCAGTTCTACTGGCTAGATGGGGCTAAACGGGATTGTTCTAGTGTCTGCGGAATCGTCCGAAACCGAACCGATTTCCGTTTTTCCGACACTTTAAGTTTTTCATCCATTCCTAGGGGTCGAGAGGAATCATTTGAGTGTCAGCAGAATTTATCAAATCCCAACAGAATAATTTCTACTGGCCTTTATAAGTTAAGTCACATAGTCAACTCAGCGAACAGTCTACTAGCAGTTATTTGGGGAAATTTTCACTAAGAAAGGAGCGGGATGTTACATTCCACCCCCCTTAACCAATCCAACTTGCCGAATTGGTGAGGGACGTGTCTGTAAGACGTGCCAAGAGAATTAGGGAAACATCATATTCATATAACTATACCATGTAACTAAGGTCTTCCAGACCAACTGGGGTCGGAACCCTCCTAGCTCGTCTTCGTTCCCTAGGATTCAATTATGATCTTTTTGGACTTTAAGTGATGACTTCTAGTTATCTACGGTCGTCCTAGGTCATACGACAACTAGTTCCTCATGATGCATGTTTTTCCGTACAATGGTATGCATATCCGTACTTGTTGGACCCCATAGAATAGTTAAAAACTCAAGTTCTTTAGGAAGCATTCGAATGATTAGGGTTTGGGCATCCGAATGAATTCCTGAGACTTCTTTCATTCGATTGAAATCTTCTTTCAATCGATTGAAATCCTTCTCAGACTTTCATTCGATTGAAATCCTCATTCAATCGATTGAAATCCAAAAATCTGTCAATTGATTGCCATGGGAATTCAATCGATTGAACTAGTTCAAAATTGTCTCCTGAGAGCATTTTCTCCCAGGGGCTTTCACCATAACTTTTTCTCATTTTCCAGTGATCCAACCGGTACAGTTATGGTTTCCAAACATCAAAATCATCAAGAATCACTCTCCACAACTTACTTCCTATTGTTTCTACCAAGTATTTTTCTAATTAAATACACATAGATACATATACACAGTCATATAAATAACCATATAGACAGTGAACTTAGAGTTACCCACATCAAATGATGATTCCGATTCGGTGGCGTTGCTGCCGATAATTTCTGGGTCGCGTTGACGTGCTCTGGGGATTTTTCTTGGATTTGACAAAGTAACCATGATGTGCACGAACAGGACCGGTGTTTGTGAAAATGACTGAAAGTAACGTAAAGTTTTTTGACTAAAGGTGGCTATTTATAGCCCCTTCCCCTACTTTCCTTTTCATTTTTCTTTTATTTTACTTTTACCATTTTTATTATTATTATTATTATTATTATTATTATTATATGAAAATATCTCCTGATGGAGATAGAAACCAATTTCTCCAGGCCAGTTTCACTCCCGTTTGACCACGTTTTGTCCGAAATCCCTCGTACCCGATTGTCCTAAAAATATTCCAGACATACCGTTGCGATCCACTAATTTTTCTTGTTAATTCTGGGAATTTAATTAGGGTATTTTCAGCCTTCCTATTTTTCCAAGAAATTCCACGAGCATTTCCGGTATCCGAAAAAATTCTCGTTTGAACCGAAACTCGATAGGAAGCTTTGGCAAAAGTCTGAGAAGTAGCGAAACCTAACCCTAACTGCCAATCTTAGGAGTTAAGGGAGAATCCCATTTTCTCGCTTTCTTGACTGGTCTTTAATTGGTATTAATCGTCTATCTTACGAGTTTTCCGTACGAGGAAAAATTGGGTTGTTACACAAACCACTTTGCTTGATCTTTTAGTATTTTATTACTATTATATTATGGTTTTAAATATTATTATATTATATATTATATTATATTACAATATATATATATATATATATATATATACATACGTATATAGGTTCGTAATCAGTAGTGGCCATTCGGCCACTGTTACTAATTTACGATTATTTTATATTATATATATTATATTATATTATATTATATTATATTATTATATTAATATAATAATATATTTATCCTTATCCCTGCCACTGTAGGCAGGGGGTGAACTTGGCTTGGTTTTTGTGGCTTAGGATAATTGCGATCATGTTTGATCGCGTTTGGTCGTTAATCACTCGTGTACGAATATCTTAAAAATATTCCAGACACATATTCGTGATCTACTAATTTTCCCAGTCATATGGGTATGTCAGGTTAAGGTATTCGTGAACATATCTTCGGAAGAGTATATTTTACGGATACCTTTGAGACCTGACGGGATTTTCGATGCCAACCGAAAATTAACCCAACACTCGTGACATCTCTGTGAGCTTACAAAACCATTATTTGGACTGATATTTTGGATTTAAGAACCTTTATAATTAATTTTCAGTCCAAATAATCGTCTCGTGACCACTTTATTTATGCGGGGTTATTAATTTCACAAAACCTTTGTTAGGGGAAAAATCGGGATGTTACAGTCAACCTTCTCTGTGAGAGCCACTATCTCATTGTTCGAGTGGTCAACAACAACTTCATATGCTCCTCGGATAGGCTGGTTAGCTCGCATCTCATATCTGGAATGATCAACTATCTCACTTATTAACTGTTTGGCTTCTTTAGGCATCTTTCTGTTCTTTAAAATTTTGCCAGCAGCTGAATCAATCCACTTCCGGTCCATGAAACTGAGACCTTAGTAGAAGTGATCCAGGAGTTGCACTTCACTGAACCCGTGGTGGGGACACATGTCGCACAATCCTTGGAATCGCTCCCAATACTCACCTAAACCCTCATCGGCCTTCTGTTGGATCCCAAAACTTTCCTTCTTCAGAGCTGATACTCGGCTGGCAGGGAAATATTTCTCAAGGAACAGTCGTTTCAAACTGAGCCAGCTATTCATGGCCTGGTGTGGAATGCTATAGTACCAATCACGGGCCCCACCTTCCAAAGAGAATGGAAAGGCTTTAAGTTTCATGTTGTTTGGAGCAACGTTTTGGGACCTCAAGGTGTTGCATGTCATGACGAATTCCTTAAGATGGCGATGTGGGTATTCTGATGCCAAGCCATGGAACTTAGGCAAATGGTGTAAAAAGTTGGACTTTACGGAAAACCACACCGGATGGCTCGTATAAGTAGTCAGGGGCCGCTAATACGCCCCAAGTTCAAGCGAGATCTGCCATTATACCAGCCACAGGAATAGAAATGTTAGTAGCAATAGGGGGTTCCCTTTGTAGCCTCGTTTCTCGCCTAATTGTCCTTAGTGTTCTTTCGATCTCTAGATCAAAATCGGCTAAAGTGGGATCAGGCAAGGAGCGAGTCATACATGAGAACCAAAAGAAGAAGGAAAAAAAATCTAAATGGAAAAACAAAATCAAATGCAATAAATTTTTTTTTTATTTTTTCTCTTTTTCTTTTAAATCAAGCAAAAGAAAATTAATAATTTTTTTAAATGCAAAAAAAATAAAACAATTAAGCTAAAATAAAGTAATGAAAGGAAAAAGGAAAGAAAAGAAAAGAAAAGAAAAGGGTTTGGCTAAATTGCCTCCCCGGCAATGGCGCCAAATTTCACACACAGTAAAACGTCGTTAATTTCAGTACACAATCAAATAATAATTTATAAAACTAAATTAATCCCAAAAACGTAGTAAATGGGGCTAACCTAGGTCGTCTCTCAAGGAAGCAATTAAAACCAATTAAAAGTTTAACTAAATTAGTGGGGTTTGAATTGATTAAATTTAAAATAAAAAAATTAAAACAAATAAATAAACAATGATAAAAGGCAATATCCTGCATACGATGTTTCTAAATCAAGGATTAATTGTCATTGGTTACTAATTAATTATTCATAGGAGGGAATGTTGTTTATTAGTTGAAATCTCTAACTAAGATGCAATTCACTTAAGAGACTACGATCGTCAATCCCCTAAGTATTTATTAATACGAGAATTAAAACTAAGATCTCAGCATTTAAAACCCATATCAATTATGTCTCAATTGCACAACCTAATTAAATCTAATTAGTTCCCCAAAAAGTTCCCAAATCCTATATCGGTAAATCCTACAATCGTCAAGATCTATCAACCTAGAATTAACCCTAACCAATAACATGCGATCACTATATCACTAATTATGGGCGAAACAAATCATGAATAAACATTAAGCACAAGAACCTCTAATTAATCCTAATCTAGAGTTACCGCATGCAAGATATTAAGAAAACTACCTCTCCATGGATGGAAGATAAAGGATCATAATAAATAAAAGTAAGAAGAGAGTAGAAAATAACGGAGAATTAAGATAACAATACCTGAATAAGAGAACAAAAGAAATTCGCAAATAGTTGGGAGCTTGCGTTGACAATGCGAGCGCTCCAATAATCGTTGAAGAACTATTATCTAAGCACTACTAACATAAACCTAAAGTGCATAAAATAAAAGGGAAAAGTGTAGAAAATAAAAGTGGAGGCTGAGTATCAAGTTTGTGTCCAAGAGTTGAGAGAGGATGTCTTCTTTATAGAGGATTGACACAAAGTGGGTGTAAATCCCGCACTTTCAGCACAATAGTTAGTAAAATTATGATAACTTTGGCTACAGATATCGGATTGAGGTGATTCAAATCTCCAATTAAAGCTAAGAGATAGATCTACAACTTTGTAGTTGAGCTCAAATTGAGATTCAATCTCCATTCTGGCGCAAAATCCGTGGCAAAGGCAGCACTAAAAGTCCTCAACAAATCTTTAACCAAATCTTTTTGAATTTGAATTCAATCTTGTATTTATTGATCTAAATCTTCTCTTCAAATCTCTTCTTCAAAATTTATATCTTATCAAATTTTCTTCAAATCTTCATTGATCCTTTTGACAATTTCTTTTCTGCAATTAAAATAGAAAACTAAAAACGAACAAAAAAAATCTACACATTAATTTATAAGATAAAATAGTGCTTAAAATTGCATTTTTCTTAATTTCTCACAAAAGAGGATAATGTGCAAATCATATTAATTAAGCATTAAAATTACACATTTTTAGTATGCAATGTTCAATTATAGAATAATAAAATAGGGTACAAACTCCACCTATCACCCGTGTAATTGATGATTTCAAGATAAAGACCCATTGGTTGGTAAATTTCACAAATTACCCATAATCTTGTTTTATAAGATGACAATTTTCCCCTTGTTTTATTGATCTAAAAATTTACTTTCACTTCTCCCTTTAAAGATGTGACGAGTGCTAAACAATCATAATGTATAACTAAAATAGACAACACATTAAAAAATAAAACTCTCCCATTAAATTTTTTTTCTCTCTCTCCTCTCTTTTTCTTCTCTCACGCTCTCTCACTCCCTCATTCTCACTTTCCTTTTCTCTCACCCACAAAGCCACAAACCTTTCTTCTTTTCTCTTTCTCTCATTGCGAGCTTCCTACCATGAACGTCAACTCGTCCACTATGACTTGTTCTTCGTTTTTGTTTCTTCGTTCTTGTCAACTCATCCATCACATGTAGAGATAGATATGTCTTCTTCTTCTTGTATGCTGGTTTGTCTGTGATAGGATGTTGGTTTCCCTATTTTAGTGTGTTGGTTTATTTGTGTTATAGTGTTAGTTTCTCTGTGTTAGAGTGTAAGGTTGGTTTCTTTATGTTACAATGTTGGTTTCTTTGTGTTAGCATGTTGATTTGTCTATGTTAAGATGTTGGTTTCTTTGTGTTAGAGTGTTAGGTTGTGTTAATGATTGTAAATAAATATTTACATAATTGATTTGATTTGATTTAATCTTGTAAATTGATTGTAATTTGTTTTTGGCCGTTGAGTCCTCAGCCTATAAATAGGCTCAGCCTCCTATGTAAATTTAGACAACTCAGTAATTCATACATAAATTACTCTCTCCCTATTTTCTACATGGTATCAGTTAGCCATTCAATCCTTTCCCTCTAAATTTCGCTGCTACCTCCGCTTTTTGGCACTGCCACCGCCACCACTGTGACGGAACAGACGAAGAGAAGCCTCCGTCGTCGAACCACAAATTGCGCTCTCAAGTCTCTATCCACCGTCGAAGAGAAATCTGCGCACCACCGCGAAGGTCACGATCTAGTCCACCGCCTCTATGACCCCCTCAGGTCTCTGTTTCTGTCTGCCACCAAGAAGCCCTCAGCTTTCTGTCTGCTGCCGCACCACCGCCGCATGCCCTTAGATCTCTGGTTACGCCACTGGAGTACATTCCTCTCTGCTACGACATATGCTGTTTTGATTAACTTGTATTTCAGAATTAGTTTTTGTTGCCCCCTTGCCCAAAGCCCAGCCTAGGTTCTAAGTTCAGCTAATTTTTTTTTATTGTGTTCTTGTTTTTTTCGCAACCCCAACCTTTCCAAGACTCAAACAACCTTTACCCCAATAAACCATTTCCAACCCAAACAAAAAAAATATAATAAAACCCCTGCCAACCCCAAGCCCAACACGTTTCCTAACAACCCAAACAAAAATAATAATAATAAAACCCCAGCCAACCCCAAGCCTAACCCCGTTTCTTGATTGTGGTATAACAGGTTCGTTGACCAACTCCGTGGGCCTTTGACCACAGCACTGACGTGGCGCCACATTGCTGAGGTGGCTTCTGCCACGTGTCTGACATTGCTGATGTGGCGTGCTAACGTGGCAATCAAGTCAACCCTTCCCATGGTTTTTTGGTGAGATAATTCCATTTTTGTAGTCTTTTTTCATCAATTCAACCCCAAAAGTACTGTTCTCTTTTACCATTGTATGTAATTATGGATAAAATAGATGTTGCCCATCCTATTCCTGTCATACCAAATGGTTCCAACTATACCCATTGGGTTAAGGCAATGCGTGGTTTTTTGAAAGGCCGTAAACTATGGCGATATGTAACAGGTGATATCATGTGTCCTGTCAAACCTGAAGACGATTCTGACGAAACTNTCCAACTATACCCATTGGGTTGAGGCAATGCGTGGTTTTTTGAAAGGCCGTAAACTATGGCGATATGTAACAGGTGATATCATGTGTCCTGTCAAACCTGAAGACGATTCTGACGAAACTTTTACTTACGCATTAGAAGAATGGGATAGTAAGAATCACCAAATAATCACCTAGTTTCGCAATACCTTAACATCTAGCATTCATCTTCAGTTTGGCCGATATGACACCGCCAAAGAGCTATGGGATCACTTGCAAAATCGTTATACTATCTTCGATTTATCTCATCAGTATCAACTTCTGAAGGAACTCCACAATCTCAAACAAGCACCCGGACAAGCTGTTTATGAATTTTTGGCTCAGATGGAAGCTATCTGGGATCAGTTGGCATCCTGTGAACCTGCCATGAAGCACAAAAGTGATGCTAAGCGATATGACGAGTATCGTAATCGCACTAGGCTTATCCAATTCCTGATGGCCCTCACTGATGACTATGAACCTGTTCGGGCATCTCTGCTCCATCAAGATCCCTTGCTCACTCTTGAAGATGCTCTCCCTCGTCTTAAGTCTGAAGAAACCCATTTAGGGCTCCTTAAACCGACCACAAATATGGTTTTTACAACTGTTAACAGCACAAGTAGATTCTGTCGACATTGTCATCGACCTGGACACCTCCTTAGCGATTGCCCCACCATAGAATGTCGCACCTGTAAGAAGAAAGGTCATATCGTGTAACACCCTAGGTTAGCAGCTTATGCTTAAGTCATAATCTGCGTCCGCTAGGTTGTTATCTGCTGTGTGGGAATACCGGTAGTCCCTAGTTTCTTTGAGAAAATAGTTTAGTTGTCTTAAATTAAGGACCCTTTTTTTTTCTTTCTTTGCAAGTAACGTTTAACAGTAAAGTAGAGCCAGTCGCGGGAACTATACCATATGTTCCATACAGACGAATAATGCGAATAATAGTTAAACGTGAGTAGCATTAATCATCAGAACCAAGATCAGGCAATCAAATACAAGGATGGATAGGGTCCATAAAAACGATATATAAATAGTCCACAGTACTATATACAAAGTCATATACATCGTCATGTATGTCCATACATAAGTATATACTCCTACTACATCATCTACATCATCTACATCTATTTACAGAAACTACAGTCAGCAAAATACATATATACTACAACTACAGGCAAGGCAAGCTGATCCAGCAAGCTGGTCCGAAATATAGGGGCTGGGCAAGCTGGTCACTCCTCGTCGTCCTCCTCCAGGCAAACTGTCTCTGTAGGCTCCTCCTCTATAGGCTCCTCCTACCCGTCCGACAAGGGCTCCGGGACATCGGGCTGGTCCCGGGATCCCGTGGACGGTCCGGCCTCGCTATCGTGGGTGCGGGGCGCCAGGCGACGGCCTTATACCTGTGTCACGCACATCCGAGGCTTCTTCGATTTCGGCTCCGGCGGTAGCAGTCTCACGGACACTGGGTCCGCCTCTACGTCCTTCTCATACGGGGGTGCCTCATCGTCTGCTATAGAGGCTGGCTCAGGTGGGGCTGGGGGTACTGCTCTGAGAGGAGTGGGGGCATGTACTACCAGGTATGACCAGAGCTCCGCCTCGTCCCCTGTCTCAGGGTGTACATCCCTAAAGATGCTGCGGAGGATCCGCCTCTTCCTCGGCGGGGGTGTAGTCATCGGCCTCACCTGAAGACATAAGTGAGTGGGGGGTGAGAACGGTTGGTTCTCAGTGAATAACTATAGGGTCGTGAGGTCTAGTTACTCAATTACTCTTCAGGTCGTCTAGGAGATCTCTAAGTGTTCATGCATCTAGACCCCCTACCAATTTTTACTTGCCTAAGTTCCTGGGCAGCTTTATCTAAATTACTAGATGATTGGGATTTCTAATCTTTAATTACTTAAGTACTCGCACTTTGTTATTAGACTCGCAGTGCTATAGTGACCGTCTCGTACGCGTGTGGCGGACGGCTTATCCAACATACATACATAATGATACATATATAATCATACACAGTTTACAATTAAATCATGCATGTGGGGATGGGGATTTCTCTCACGCGCTTGTGGCAGCATCCTTTGTCGCGGTGGTATGCCATCGCCCTTATGTAGACTGGGGGATCGTCATCCCTTGTCCAGCTACAACACGTGGGACACTAGGAGCGAGGCTTGTATGCGTCCGAACTTTGTGGACGACTTGCTCTCTCACGTCCGAACTTCGTGGACGGCGTCCAAACTTCATGGACGACTTAATCATTTGCATCCGAACTTCGTGGATGACTTTAAGGCTTAAGTCCGAACTTCGTGGACTAACTCTCTCTTTCTCATATGTCTGAACTTTGGGGACATCTTACCCGTCTTTTAAATGTCATGACATAAAAGCTCAAGCGTTCCTTACTTTCTTTTCTCTCGTCCTGGTGGAAACCCACTTTCAGATCATTCTCTGCGTAACATAATCATAACCCAGTCCATCTCGCACAGCTGGGGAGGGGCTTGTCAGGTATGACGTGCCAAGAGAAGGATTCCTATTACATAACTATGTCATAACTTCGAGCTACTTCGACCCTCTGCGGCCAGGGCCCGTCTTTAGACTTAACCGTTTTCCCTAGTTTAAATTACCATCTTTGCACATTAGTTCATTTAATTCTAGTGATCTATGGTTGCCCTAAGTCCTGTGGCAACCCTGCCTCATGATGCATGCAAGAATCGATACTCATACTCTATTCTCGTTCCCTACACCCCGTGGGTGGCTCATGCAAATGACAGGACATACACATAATTCTCCTTACATAGTCTTTACTGCTTAGATAAAATTGGTCAGTACCCTCGAGCTCCGAACTGCTCAGCGCAAAGGACCCCTCCGCTCAGCGCTTAAGGCTCGTACCGCTCAGCAGATTGGTNTATGGTTGCCCTAAGTCCTGTGGCAACCCTGCCTCATGATGCATGCAGGAATCGATACTCATACTCTATTCTCGTTCCCTACACCCCGTGGGTGGCTCATGCAAATGACAGTACATACACATAATTCTCCTTACATAGTCTTTACTGCTTAGATAAAATTGGTCAGTACCCTCGAGCTCCGAACTGCTCAGCGCAAAGGACCCCTCCGCTCAGCGCTTAAGGCTCGTACCGCTCAGCAGATTGGTACCTCCGCTCAGCGCCAAGAGCTCTCATCGCTCAGCGGGAGGTTCCCCTTCGCTCAGCGCCGGCTCGACTCCCAAGGATCCTGAGTCAGACTTATCCACTTACGTGGCGTCCGCGTCACATCGCTCAGCCAATGAGGTTTATCACTCAGCAATATGCCCTGTGTAACAACCCGACTTTTTCCTTCGAATTAAG
>QANU01098109.1:0-12623 GCA_003254905.1 Nissolia schottii
AAGCTTGGTCTTCTCACCAAGTGAAGAGAACTCCTAGCTTTGCTATTCACTTACCTTCTTGATAGGTTTTAGGGTGATTGATGATGATGGGAAACAAAGGATGAATGGTGGTGGATGAGCTTAGTGGAGCCTTGGTGGCTTAGGTCTTGGAATTTCTTTGGAAGAAGAAAGGAAATGCTTTTGGTGATTTGTGTGTGTGTGTCGTGAATGAGGGGTGAAGGCTGTGGGATATTTAGGGCCTTTGGCCATATTTTCATTTTCTCAGTGTAGTTTCGGTCGTGTTTGTTTATTAACTATTTATGTCCGAATGTCCTAAAAATATTTCGGACATACCGTTGTGACCTATAAATTTTCCTTGTTCATATTTAAATCTTTCTTGAATTATTCTCACATTATTTTCATATTAGTGTATTTTACAGACTCCTTTGAGTCACACTTAAGTTCTAAAAATAGCCTAATACTAACCCAAACGTCACCAAACGTCACGAGATCGCAAAATTATTATTTTTACCTAATACGATAGACATTAAATTAATTCTTCCATTTTTATTTCATTTTTATCTCATCTTTTCCTTATTAACATGTTCTTAATTATTTATTAAGCGGAATTTTTAGCGAAGGAAAAATTTGGGTTGTTACAGTTCACGTATCATATAACATGTCATATTCATATTTCTTGTACGTATCGTATGCAATGCTTGAGGGTCGACTTGCCCGAGGGTAGTGTCCTCCGTGTCGTGTACATGTCATGTCATGTCATGTCCGTATGCCTGCGTGGCATGTAGCATGCCTGATGAAATCTACTCGCCCTAGGGAGGCGTCCTCCGTATCATGTCAATGCTTGAGGTCTGCTCGCCTCTATGGCGGCGTCCTCCATATCATGTCAATGCTTGAGGTCTGCTCTCCCCTATGGCGGCGTCCTCCATATCATGTAAATGCTTGATGTCATGTTTGCATGTTCGTGTCATGTCATGTTCGTGTCATATGCATGTCAGGTCATCTTATTCATGGGGCATGTCGTAGTACCATATACATATCTCATCTAGTACATTTAGCAAGTCATAAAAGCATACACATATCTTAACATATCATTCAGCTCAATGTTTGTTGGAACTGTGGGCCCAAGACAATTTTCATAAACACTGGCTTCGGGGAAATTACTAAGTTTCAAGCCGCTCAGCGCCCTCTTGGGTCCGCTCAGCGGTACCTGAAACCGTTCAGCTCATAAAACATTAAAATTATATTTTTCTTTCACCTTAGCCTACAGACCGCTCAGCGGTTCCTGTCCGCTCAGCGGTTCATAAGGCCACTCAGCGTTCTGGGCGTGACCTGCAAAACCTGCTTTGCTCTTTTGCTTTCCTTTCTCTATGGATACTCCTTGGGGTTACTCCACAAGTTCAAACAACCATTTTACAACATATATTGTCATAGAAAACATATACAAATCATCAAAACATCCTAGGCCTAAGCATAGCATAACATAACTACTCTAGTTCATCAAATCACCTAAGCAAGCATAAGCCATCTATGGCCACCAACCATCACCACGAAATTTCAGCATCATATCCCACCTTAATCAGCCCCAAACAAACATAAACCAAACAAGAATCAACAGGAATCAACAGCCCTAACATATCTAACACATATTACACAGAACTTTCCTAACAGCACCTATTATCCTGCAAGCAGTTAAAGCTCATCAAAGAGAGAGCAAAGCTTGAGATTACCCACCTCTTTGGAGTCTTAGAGAGGGTTTAGAGATGGTTGAAGAGATGCAGGTTCCTCAGGTATGTAGCCTCCTGAACCGGTCTCCTGATCTCGGCAACGTTCCGGCAGAGTTTATGGACCGGACGATTTTTCAGCAGAGTTTTGGTAAGGTGGTGATTATGTGAAAATGAAGCAAATGGGTGGGGTATTTATAGAGAGGCTGGCTGTGGCTGATGGGGGCATTTTGGTCCACTAAATTTTGCCCAAAAATTACCATAATGCCATTATCAATTTAATTTATGAATTAATTAATTAGATTTGATAATCCTAAGGTCAAATCAATGAATAGTGGTTGAATTTTATAATATTTTCCTTGGAAATCAGATTGAATCCGTGGGCCGCCCATTCTTTGGCTTTCTCCCGGTTCCGTTTCGCTCGTGTTTTATCGCTCGCAGTGCAGTGCGTCGTGCACGGTCGTCCGAAAAATATTCCGTTTATATCGTCGCGATCCTCTAATTTCCCTCTACCTAAGACTATTAATGTTTAAAGGCATTTGTGAATTTTTCTCCGGAAGAGTATTTTTACAGATACCTTTGACCCGTTATCTCTCGCCGGTATCCGAACAGGACCTTTCCGCTGGCGTTTCAGCGATCGCCTGTTCTCACTCATTTTTCCTAATAAGGTTTTTGGGCTAATCTAAGGTATTTTGAGAACTTTCCCTTCCTAAGGTAGGATTTTCAGAGAATTGAGGCCCTCTGCTCAATTTTATTGGCTAAACGAGACCAAACGGGACTGTTCTAGTGTCTAGGAATCGTCCGAAACTGAACCGATTTCCGTTTTACCGACACTTTAGGTTTTTCATCCATCTCTAGGGGTCGAGAGGAATCATTTGAGTGTCAGCAAAATTTGAAAATTCCAAACAGAATAATTTCTACTGACCTCGACAGGTTAACTCCTACAAAGGGCTCTACGAACAGTTATTGGGGGGAAATTTTCACTAAGGGAGGCTTTGGTAATGTTTTTCTCCTTTCTAAGTTGATTTATAAATTAGTTTATTTATTTTTGTGAACTTCTTACAAAGAGAAAAAATTGGGATGTTACATTCCTTCATTAACGAAACGAATTAGAACTAATAGAGTGTGACTAGAAAGGGAAGGGAATGATCAGAACTACATTACCCTCCTGGTTGTTCGGAAGACTATTAACACAATGGTAAATTCTTTTGTTTGGTTTTAGTTCCTAATATTGAATTGACCATTAAAAGATGACGCAATGGATAGATATTAGATGAGTTTCATTGTAATTTGGTCAAACATGATCAAACTAAGTTTAACCATTGTCAAATCGCTTAAACATGGTCAAATTGGTATGAACCATGGACTGATTTAACCACAATTTAAACCCGATTTAATCAGTTTGACTATGGTTAATGTAATAGTTTGGCTACCCGCTAGCAAGATATTGTCCGCTTTGGCCTCTCGTGGGCCTCACGATTTTGCTTCTCCCCCCTTACCGGGGGAAAACGCGTCTTGCTAAGGGGAGGTATCCAAGGCCTTATAAGGACCTCTTCGTTCGCCTCCCTAACCGATGCGGGACTTAGGAACCTCCCACCCCCCTTACCGGGGCTCCTGCCGCCCCTGGCAGGCACACCGGCTCGGGCCCTGGCTCTGATACCATTGTAACAGTCTGGCTACCCGCTAGCAAGATATTGTCCGCTTTGGCCCCTCGTGGGCTTCACGGTTTTGCTTCTCTTCCCCTTACCGGGGGAAAACGCGTCTTGCTAAGGGGAGGTATCCAAGGCCTTATAAGGACCTCTTCGTTCGCCTCCCCTAATAGTTCTTGCATCAAGCTTCCTTTCGTGTGGATTATATACCATTACTTCTGTCGGGCAACCCCAAACATGAAGGTGCCTCAAACTGGGTTTCCTTCCTGTCCATAGTTCATAAGAAGTCTTAGGAACTGCCTTACTAGGAACCCTATTAAACAGATACGCAGCGGATCTTAATGTATATATCCACAATGATGGAGGTACATTACTATGATTTATCATGCTCCTAACCATTTCCATAAGAGTACAATTCCGCCTTTCAGCTACATCGTTTTGTTGTGGTGTACCGGGCATTGTATACTGTGCACATATGCCCCGACTTTCGAGGAACTTTGCAAATAGACCAAGACATTGTCCTCTTTCATTGAACTTCCCATAATATTCACCACCTCTATCAGACCTCACAACCTTTACTTTTCTATCCAACTGCCTTTCTACCTCATTAATGAACGTCTTAAGGACGTCCACTGTTTGAGACTTTTCATGCAGTAGATACAAACATGGTTATCAAACTCGCGAGTTTAAGTAAACTAGTGGAGCCTCCGTAAACTCGGATTGTAAACTCGTACGAGTTTACCTATTATTAAAAAAATATTTAAAAAATATTTCAAAAAATTATTATGCTACAAAAATATATTTAATAAAACTTGAAATTCATAAATACATTTACCTCCATAACAAAGCACAAATAAAGATGAAATATATGAGTTCTAAGTTCAATTCATACATAATACATATAACATAATACATAGTATTGACTACTAAACATCACATCAAGCAAGTTTGTGACGATGATGTCTTCAATCTAGAACACTAAAGCACAAATAGCAATGCAGATGTCACGCACCCTAGTTGAGGGTTAGATCCCTGAGCAAAGGATGAAATACATACGATAGATTAGTGACGGAGCACAAGCAACGACGGAGCACTACGGAGCACGATTGTAGGCACAACTGTAAATGATAACTCTAAAATACTTAAATGACCTAAATCTAAAAACTCATAGATATGCAAAACAATATCAAACTTGTTTTGTCTCTTAAAAAAAAAAACCCTGCCTGTGTGGTAAACTCGTAAAATCGGCAGTAAACTGGCTATTTTACCCGAGTTTACCCGATTTTACCCGAGTTTACATGCGAGTTAGCTCGATTTAACAACCTAAACTCGTAAAATCGTACGATTTTACGTGTTAAATCGCTATTTTAATAACTATGGATACAAATAACAATAACGTGAGAAGTCATCAATAAAAGTGATGAATACCTTTCACAACCCCAGGTTGGAGTGTCAAAGGGACCACATATGTCAGTGTGTATTGAAACACCCTAGCTAGTTGGCATATGCTTAAGTCATAGACCTCCTGGCTAGGTGGTGCTCTTTTGGTGCTGCGAACCGCTATGGTTCTATATCTTGCTTTGAAATTAGGGTTTACGAAATATGGGCCAATTAAAAACTTCTTTCAGTCATACTAGGGAAAATAAAGAGCCATACACATCATACACCGCATAAGAGCATCGTAAAAAGGTAAGAGAAACACGAGTACATACCTGGCGCACTGCAAGTACCCGAAGAAAGTACACATACGGCCCAAAGTTAGACACACATAATTATACATTGATATTATCAGAATATATTGTCCCTCTACGGACATACATACACATTTGCCAGCCTATATACAATAACACACATACAAACATAACCTACGTACACAGATGAGAACTACTCATTGCGTGTACGATACACATCTACTGCAAACACTAACGGGGTCCTGCTGCGGCTACTCATCGAAATCCTCCTCTCGCTCCACGGGGTCCTCCTTTCCCGCCGTTTCATCCTCACTAGAGATGTCAGTCACCGCGGTGAAGTCGCGAGGTGCGAACCTGCGTGGTAGCACTGGAAGTACCTCTTCCTAACGGTGGTACATTGTCGTCGTCTCCGGTCAAGCAGTGTAGACGGCTCCGGATCTGCAGCGGGCTCAGGCTCGGGCAGTGGCTGCGGCGGAGGAACATCATCCTCTCTGTTAACATGGATGAGGTCACGGCTACTACTCTTGGGGCACTCATCGATTCAGATAGGATGCATGGGGGAGGATCTGTAACACCCCTACTTTCAGCTTACGCTTTAATCGTAACACTGATTATAGGGTTGTTATCTGCTTGGCTGAGGATTACTTTTAGGCCCTACTTTTAGCTTGGAAAATATTTCTTACTCGAAAATACGGACCGTTTTGAAATTTTTCTCACATCCTTACTAGTTTACAAATTTAGAGCCATATGCGTTGATGAATTATACATAGATACAAGCGATAGAGTCCTATCAGACTTAAGTGTTACTATCCTAAGAAATAGATCTTCGTAATATTTTATATCATACATATATGTACAATCAATTGGTCCATAATACAACTGCATAGTTAAATAATAATATACTTTACATTTACCACACTTAGTCGCCAACGGCCTGACTAGACCGTGTGACTGTCACATAGTACATGTCACTAATCCTTGCTCAGCTTGCTTGTCGAACGGTAGCACTGGCTGCTCCTCGACGATGTCTCAGGGGCTTCTGCTATAGTAGAAGTGTTTGTTCTCGTTCCAAAGTAAGTCTGGGTCCTCGTAGTGTGTTTCTGGTTCCTGCCTGGAATCATAACGAAGTGGGGGTGAGAATATTACGCCCTCAGTGGGGTCCTTCGGGGGATACCTATTTGTTTCACTTCAATTATGATTCTGCCGCTCAGGGGGTCTCTAAGTGTCGACTCATACTAATACCCCTACTGATTATTATCCATACTAGGCCTGAGTAGCTTTGTCTAATTACTAGGTGATCGTGGGGAATCTAATCTTGCTTAACCTAGTTATTGAATCTCGTGCTTTCTAACTTAGACCGTCAGGGCCTAGTGATACTGCATCACGTACCCACGTTCTTCTACTCAAGATGTCACCTCGTGACGTTCGTTACTGATGAAAGCCTTTTTAACCACTTTCTCTATTCTTGACACAGCTTAGGTTTTGTCACAACTGTGCCAAGCTCGTTGAAAGTTTGTCTGCGCTTTTGCTGTTTAAATTAAATTTTTATATATACATACCTACTTTACGGCTTTCAGATTCCAAAAGGAATCCAATTGCAGTATAGGGTATGGTCGATCCCACAGGGAGTTGTAAAATACCATTCTTGAGTTCATTTAATTAAACAATGAGGTGAAAGATTTGTGATTTATATTTAAATAGACTAAATAAATAAAAGACATGAAAATAAAATAGGAAACAAATCAGAGGTAGTTCCGGAGCTTGTTGGGAATTTCAATCACATTATAGTTTCATGCATCCAGTTACTTATTACATAGAACTATCGTTTGATTGCCCGCCATCAGTTCTTAACTTGTCATCACTTTCGCGCATGACAAGATCACAGGTTTCCCTTGTTAAACTGTCACTTTCGCACACTAGCTTAACAAGGTACGCCAGCATTAATCCAGATGTTAAAACGGCTAACCTTTATTCCAGTTACGGCAACAAGGTTAGATGAAATGATTTAGGTCAGACTCTAATGATTGTAACTTTCGTTCACAACGTTCAAGTCTAGGTTCTAGTTAAGCATAGCATTATTGATTTTAATTTGGTTATGACCTAATTAGCATAACTTTCGTTCATGTAAATAAGTCCCAAATCAAGAATCAAAACACTAAACAAAACTAGCATTAGGCATGAAATCATTCAAGCAAATCATAAGAAAAAGATAGATTCATATGTAATAGTTACATGGATACAAGCAAACTACAATAGTAATCAAAATCCCAACAAAAAGAGGGTTAGGAACCCATCTTACAAGAGAATCTCGGAGGCAAGGTTTAGGCACTTACCATGACACGTGCTCACGCCATCATGGCCATGGCTTCGCCAAGCTTCCTCGATCTCCGGCTCCTTCACAAGCCTCGTCTTTGTTCCTAACCTAACCTAAACTAAACTAAGCTTTTAAGTACAACAAAATGGAGAAAGAATGGTGTTTGGAGGGGGGTTGGATGGTATATCTCGAATGAGCCTCGGCCTCCTCTATTTATAGGCAAAATTTGGGGTCCATCGCTCAGCGGTTTTGGTACCATCGCTGAGCGATAAGCTTTGAATCGCTGGGCGGCGGCGCTTAATCGCTCAGCGCCTTATCTCTTCACGCGCTTCATTAATTGCTCCGGCAGCTTTTGCAGGGCGGCGGTCAAGTCGTGTCAGGGCGGCGCCGCAATCTGAGTTGGCTCCAGCTGGCGCAATAAATGCGCCGACGCAAGTGGCTGCCGACGTACTTTCGCTCAGCGATACAGGTTCCATCGCTGAGCGGTTCTTCCTTATGCGCTGAGCAGTGACTTGTTCCTCGCTGAGCGACGCTTCGTCCAGAATCTTCTCTTTTAAGCATTTTTCCAATTCTGCCCTTTCTTTCCATTCTTCATGGGATTATTCTTTATAAATTATGCTTGCATCCTTTCTTCAAAATATATTAATATCCTACAAAACATAGAGATTTAATTAGACAATTCTTTAAAATATGTGAGAATAAGTGCCATTTTGAATGATGAAAATTGTGTATTTTGGGCACTTATCAGTTACATATAGAAATCCTTGAACATATATGTATACATACCGCATTCATCAAGAAATCTTTAATGCATGTCTGAGGAAAGGGGTTCTCTTACGTGCCTGTGGCTGCGTCCTTTTCTTCGCTACTGGATGCCCTTACCCCCTTGCTGATTGCGGGACCGTCGTCCCTCATACAGCCGCAACCTCTTGCAACCACTCAATTGATAGAATGGCGGGAGTGTACCCTAGTGATAGCACTGGCAGGCGACGGCTCGCTTGTCCACGTCTGGGGGGACAAGATCTCTCTTTTTCTTTCTCTGTCCACGTCTGGGGGACAATCCTCCGCCACGTCTGGGGGCGTAGGTTGCTCACCACAACTGGGGGTGCGCCTGATGCCACGTCTGGGGGCATATCTTTCTTTCTTTGATCCACGTCTGGGGGATCCTTTCGCCACGTCTGGGGGCGTTATTTACACCACATCTGGGGGTGTACTTACTCGTCTTTTAAATGTCATGACATAAAAGCGCAAGCGTTCCTTACTTTCTTTTCTCTCGTCCGGGTGGAAACCCGCGTTCAGATCTTTATCTGCGTATCATAATCATAACCCAGTCCGTATCGAACGGCTGGGGAGGGGCTTGTCAGGTATGACGTGCCAAGAGAGGGATTCCTATTGCATAACTATGTTCTTATCTTCAAGGTTCTCCGAGCCCTCGTGGCCGGAGCCTTCATAAGATACTCCGTTTTCCCTAAGGTTCAATTATGATCTTTGTTAGGTTTTAGGTGATAACTTCTAATTCTCTAAGGCCGTCCTAAGATCCTGACGACGACCGTATCCTCATGATGCATAATGATATTCAAATGGACATAATACACATTATCATCTTTTACCCGAAAAACCTGTTTTTCGTTAGAATTTTTAATCAACCGTTGACCGATGGACTCAAAGCTTGACCCTAAAGTTTTTCATAGTTCTGAACCCACTTTTTATGAAAACAAACCCAGATTTTTAATTTCCTTACCCGAAATTACAGTTTTGCCCTTTTTGATCAAAATGCCATTTTTGTCCATAAAAACCGATTTTTCTTTGGAATTTTATTTCTCCATAACCCAATGGACTCAAGACTTGACCCTAAGGTTTTTAATACCTCTAAACCCATTTTTCATGATAATAAACCCAGATTTTTAGTCCAAACACCTGAAATTACAGATTTGCCCTCTTTTGCTTAAAATACCATTTTTGTCCGAAAAACCGATTTTTCTTTGAAATTTTGTTTCTCCATAACCCAATGGACTCAAGACTTGACCCTAAGGTTTTTGATACCTCTAAACCCATTTTTCATAAAAAGAAACCCAGATTTTTAGTCTAAATACCTGAAATTACAGAAATAACCATTTTTCCCTTTTATGCCAAAAATCCCATTTTTGCTCTATGTCACCTTTCCTCAAAACTCTTCCATGTACAACACTAAAATATTTTTCCACATACTCCAGCATTTATAAATCACATATTATCATCTTCAAATCACATTCATTTAAAACAAATCCTTAATAATAGAAGTAAATTTATTTTTAAGCATAAAACACATATTATGTGCATTTTCTCATAAATCACATAAACATGCAAAAAGGGCATAGAACCATCAAGGGATGGTTTTAGTTAGTTTACCCACAAATTTTAACAACCAAGAATATATTTATCCTAATCAAATCATTAGCAACACATGCAAGTTCATTTCAAAGCATAAAACACATCTTATGTGCATTTTATCACATATTCACAATAACCATAAATAGATCACCAAGGAGGTGATTTATGCATATTTACCCACTTTCTCAAGAAGGTTGGTGAAGGGAGTTGGGAGTGAAGTTCCACAAGCCTTGATGTTCCCAAAGCTTTATGTCACCTTTCTCCAAAAATGAGAACCTTGCACAATGAAGAGGATGATGATGTTGTTCCTCTTGGTTGTGGGTGTAGGAAAATGAAACTAAGATGAGGAGACTTTAGGGGGTGTTTTCGGTTCTTGGGAGGTGAAAGAGGGTGGCAAGAATGCTTGCTTTCTTGGAGACAAAGTGGTGTTCTTGGAGCTTGGCTTGAGGTGTGGTTATGGAGGCTTGGAGAAGATGAAAATTTCTTTGAGATTTTTAGGGGAGAGCTCGGTTTTGGAGAGCTGAAATGGAGAGAAGATTAATTGATTTCTAGGATTTAATTAAATGTAATGAATAGTGGGAGGTATGGGCATGGGTATGGTTTATGATGTGAGAAGGTATGGTGATGAGATGTTTGGAAGCTTAATTTAAGGGATATTTTTGACCCAAAAACCCCTTCAAAACCGTGCAGCCCTTCACCATGCAGCTGCTGAGATTTTATTTTCTCCCGGTCCCGATTCGCTCGTGTTTTATCGCTCGCAGTCTCGGTGCGTCGCGCACGGTCGTCCGAAAAATATTCCGTTTGAACCGTCGCGATCCCCTAATTCCCACCTACCTAAGCGTATTAATATTTAAAGGTGTTTGTGAATTTCTCTCTGGGAGATTATTTTCACGGACACCGTTTTGCGTGCCAAATTTCATCGGCGAACAACGACTGTTCGGTTGTCTGCCGAATTTTCTACTGCGACACGTCTAAATTCCTAGGGATATTTTAACTAAAATTTCCCATCTTAATTCTCTAATCATGCTTAGAAAATTAATTAATTATTTATGTTTACGAATATTTCTCTAAGGAAAATTCGGGATGTTACATTCCATTCCCTTTACTGGAATTTCGCCCCGAAATTCCAACGTGGCTAAATCCTCGGGTCCTCCGCTTCCCCACTTAAGGCTTTTACCTATCGTCATTCTAACCCAATTGCTCATGTCTACATCTTGCTCCCGTTTACACACTTTACCTGGCTCTACTCTAAGGCTCACCCAATTCTCCTATGTCCTCCATAACCTAATCTTTCATACTTCTCTAAGTGAGACCTGAATCGCATCCATTGCTCTTATTCTTAATCCTCCCTAAAGGCTTACGTATTCTATTTCCACACTTCCCCCAACTTTACGTCCTCTCATACACCCTTCTCTTAATTCTCTTGTTCTCACACCTGCTCACTAAGTCTTTTCCGCTGTGCATTTTCACCACTTAGTCTCTCGAGCTTTTACCTTCCCAACAGAATCTGCTCCAACACTCGTACGCTCGTCTCAGTCACTTAAGTCTCTCATCTCTCTCTCACCTTCGGAAATTATATTTATAGGACTGGAAAAGGTCACCTTCTCCCCTAGTTCTGCGAGATACTTCCTGCTCGGTCCTCTTCCTTTTGTCTCCCTCACTACTTGCTGCGGTCGGGTTTCTTGCTGACCTCTCCAAAATCTAGCACTGGTCCGCCCTCATCGCATAGTCACACACGTCCACGTGAATGACGAACGTGTAACACCCTAGGTTAGCAGCTTATGCTTAAGTCATAAACTGCGTCTGCTAGGTTGTTAACTGCTGTGTGGGAATACTGGTAGTCCCTAAATTATCTGTGGAAAATAACTAAGTTAACTGAAAATAGGGACCCATTTTTTTAAACACAGTATAATCGTTAACCTAGAGCCATGCGTTTGGACTATGTTGAGTCCCGTATAGTCGTACAACAGATAAATACGTACATCGTCCGTCATACACATACATACATAAACAATAAGGTAAATAACACCAAGTGGGTCCAACAACCAATGTCATACATTTGCATAGTAACAATATTGTATCAATACATAAGAGGGGTCGTACCACGAACCAGCACAACGAAATAATATATCAAAATATACAGTAAACTAGTGCTACTGGCCAAAAAGTGCTATCTAAAGACAGGGCCAGGAATCAGGGCGGTCAGCTCTCTAGCTCGTCCTCGCTGGGATCCTCCTCCCGATCCTCCTCCTCGGGATCCTCCTCCGGGTCCTCCTCCTCCGGGTCCTCCTCCTCGGGCTCGTCCTCCTCCTCCAAGATCTCGATGAGAGAGTCCTCCTCGGGTGGTGAGGGCACAGGTACATCTGGCGATCGGAGTCGTACGGAGACGGCATCGACCTCCACGTCCTTCTCGTAGGGAATGGGCTCGCTATCCGCGGAAGCCTCGGGTTCTGGGACGACCGGTGGTGTAACGCGGAGAGGTGGGGGGCGGTTCACGACCAGCACTGTCCATAGCTCTGCATCCTCCCTTGTCTCAGGATCCACTGTCCTAAACCTGCTGCGCAGGATCCGCCTCTTCCTCTGCGGGGACGTCATCTGTCTCGGCTGAAGCCATAAGTGAGTGGGGGTGAGAACAGTGGTTCTCAGTGGTTACTATGACTCGGGCTCTTGTTTACTCAATTATGCTCTAGCCGTCCAGGAGATCTCTAGTTTTCATGCGTCTAGACATCCTACCAGTTATTTTCTTACCTAAGTTCCTGGGCGGCTTTATCTAATTACTAGGTGACAGAGAACTAATCTTTCTTACTAAGTTCTAGTGCTTTCTATCCTTAACCGTTCTGACTATGCTACTCATATGCGCATGCCTGGTGACCTTGCC
>QANU01098225.1:7049-21229 GCA_003254905.1 Nissolia schottii
CTGAGACGTCGCTCAGCGACCCCTGTTCGAGACATGCAAACCGAATTGCCATTCTCTTCCATTTTCTTCCCTTCTCTTCCATGGCACCCTACATGAGTCTCACACATAATTCAAGCATCATAATCACACCTAATCCAGGTCACAAGACCCTTCAGAATTATCTTCCTAAGTCCTAACATCATTTCTAGCATTTATGTACATAATCTCATAATTCACATACATAGACATACAAGCATACAACACTCATCCATCATCAAAGAGATGAGAAACTAGGGTTACCCACTTCTTCAAGAACTTGTTGTTGCTAGGAGGAAAGGAAACCAAGCCTTGCTTGTTTGCTTGAGAACTCCTTAACCTAAAATGACATCTTAGCATCTATATATACTAAAAGATGGGAACTTAGCTCCTGGGACCCACGCCCATTAACCACGTGTCAGCTTATGGTAAGAAATTTTCCCGCCCATTCCAATTCCCCACTTGCCACTCACGTGATGTTCTCTCACTGCTTGCTTCATTTCTGCTCTTCCATCCATCACAAGTTGCTTGCTCTCACTGCTTTTGTTCATTTCTGCTTTTGTGTCTCACTGCTTGCTTCATTTTCTGCTGTTGCATCCGTCACAAACATATACTTTTGTCTCTCACTTCTTGCTAAATTCTTCATTGCCTCATCACTATCATTACCTCATTCTTCATTCATCCATCACCACGTATGATTGCCTCATTCTTGCGAGATCTCCTCTTTGGTGCTTCGTTTGAGGCCATCTATCTTTTGTATCATCTTTCTTTTTTTTAAAACAAAAAAATACTTTGAAATCCGCTATCATTTGAACAGCAAAGATTCATCTCAAATCCGCTACTGTCCTCTTTTTTCACCTCGATCGTGTGGTTCATCATAAATCCGTGCTCACACTGTGTTCTTCCTTTCTTATTTATAAACAAACTTAGCTATGCTCTGTTGTGAACAACACTAACTCATGCAAATGAAGCTTTGTTGTGATCGTGTATATTTGTTGTCCTTCCATGTCTATGCTTTGTTGTCAACACTAACTCATGTTTTTGCACTGCAGCTTCTGTTCCGAGCATAATGGATGGTAAGTATGATCTCATTTGCATGGCTAACCCAACCAAGCTTCCATGGCATTTCAAGGTCTACATCACTCGGCTATGGAATGCTCCCAACAAGGATAACGCTGCAGACATTTACTCAATCGAAATGGTATTTGTTGATGAGAAGGTATAGCCCGTCCTTTTTTTTTTGTTTGTACCTTTCACTCTTTGTGCGAAAATATTGTACGATTTATCACGATTTCAGATAATGTAATCGGTCGTCTTATATTTCAGGGAGACCGTATTCATGCAACAGTACCAAGAAACTTGGTTAACATGTTTAAGTCAACTTTGAGTGAGGGGAGATTTTATGATGTTCAAAACTTCATTGTGGGTGCAAATGGTCTTAAGGTTAAGACAACAAATCATACGTACAAGTTGACATTCCTCAGGAGAACAGTGGTGCGGTTGCTCGATGAAATTCCCTTTGTTCCAACAAGGTTTAACTTCGTTAGCATACCATCCATCATGAACGACACTGATATTAGCGAGTACCAACTGTTTGGTGAGTCATTATGTTGAGTCATTGAGATTTGTAAAATAAGTTGTTTCGTTTCTTAAAACTTTATTTGACCCTTTAAATTAGATGTCCTGGGTGAAATTGTGGGGAAAGAGGAACCAAAGCAAATGGTTACTCAAAAGGGGGATACAAGTCAGCGTATGGTATTTTACATTGAAGACAGTGAGTAAGTTATTATATGCGGTTTTGTTACTAGCAACTTACATTATCTACACCATATTTGAAAATTTTCTCACTATTAGCAAGCTTAATATATTCTATTTTGTTGTTTGGGTAGACACAATCGGCTTAGCTGCACTGTGTTTGGAGCTTTGGTTGATCAGTTGATTCCATTAGTATCTACAGATCTTGCAGAACCAGTAATTGTCATCCTTCAGTTTTTCAAAAAGAACACATTCTTAGGCAAGCATCCTTTGTGTAATGTTGTATTCGATTTTTTGAGTTACTCAACAAATAGCTTCTTGACTTTAATACATGGGATTGTATCATTTTAGGCAAGGTCAGCTGTCAAAGTAGTTTCCATGCTTCTAATATTATTGTCAATGTAGATATTCCAGAGGTCATAAGCTTACGGCAAAGGTATATGTTGTTTGAGTTACTTTCAACAAGTTGGCATTAAACTACCATGTCATTTTATAATTTACCGTAACTAAAAGTTGGTGAAGCCTAATTGATTCCCTAAACTACATAGGCTCACTGATTCTGGCGAATCAACTTCTCAAAGGATAAGCCAAGTATCATCGCAAACATTTCATAATGCATGTGATGAAATAAAGGGTGGTTCAGTTTTGGTGAAGACTGTTGAGGAAATCATCAAATCTGAAGAAGTAATGTTTGACAATTGGTATGCGTTTGTTGTATGGTTTATATGGCTCTTATTAGTATATTTGATGTTATGTGTCCATGGACTTAATCTTCCCGGCTACATTCTGATTTTGGTGGTTCAGGAAGGAGTTTTTTGGTTTGTTGGTACAATTCTGTCCATTGATGCTGGGATGGAGGATTGGTACTACCGGGCATGCAGGAGGTGTAGAAAAAAGGTTGACCAAGTTGGGACAAAATTCTATTGCAAACACTGCGATCGAACCGAGGCAACCGCCCAACTGAGGTTAATTTTTCCACTAAGTAACTATCAATTGAGTACTATGACATCTTAGTTTGTTCATGAATCCGCAAAGTTTCATATCTAATTTGTCAGAGACAATGTTTCAGGTATAGGATTCACGTTATTGTGTCTGATGGTACTGGCTGTGTTAATTTGGTTTTGTGGGATAAGGAAGCTGTTCAATTGGTTGGGAAAGCTGCCTCTGAGGTGAAGGGATTGAATGTGAGCCCATCTTTGCCCAACTTTATCTGCATCATTGACAAGTTTTTATTGAGCATATCTGTTTAGTAACTCCCAACTTGAGTAACGATACATTTTTGTGTCCACTGCTGTTAGGTTGAATGCATGGATCAATACCCCACAACCTTAGATTCGTTGCTAGATGTTAAGGCTTTTTTTAAGATCAATGTGAAGTCTTCAAACTTTGGCGAACAGGACTTGACATGCAACGTCCTAAAAATATGCCAAGATCAAGATTTGATTGACAACTACTCACTACAACAGCCTTCACGTGAAACAGTAATACGTATTTGTAAACTTTACATTGTATTGTATATTTATCAACAATTGTGGCTGGTGAATCAATTGAAGTCTGTATAAACATTCATTAGGAACGTGTACATGTGGTTGGTAGGGTGTCGAAGAAAGTCTTACTCAAATGGGGAGTGTGCATCTTAGCAATGATGATGATAATACAAATGATCAGGTGAGATCATACATGTTTACCAAATATAATTTTACTCCTGCATCGTGGCTCTTTAGTTGTGAGATTGTGTCCATATGTAATTCATAAACGTTTTTTGGTTGTAGGATTTTGTTGATGAATCTGAGACACTATCATCCCTGATTACACCCGCTAAGCGAAAACAGATTAAGGTGGAAAAGGATGGTTCAATTGGTGGGGACACTGATTCACCCATTCAGCTGTCAAGTAATAAGGATTCCAAGGGTTCCATGAAGAAGAAATCAAGGCCATGTTAAACATAAGTCGCTATGTTGTTGGGAAATCACTGTTTTTTGCTTAAATTTCATAAAATTGTAGTTTATCTTGACATGTTTTTTGCTTTTTTTAACTTTGCCCCGTGATATACGGGTTGGTTGGGTAAGAATTGCACTATGATGTGTAATGTGGAACAGTTGTGGTTGCAAACAAACAAAATACTTCCTGACTTGGGCAAGCAAATATTGTGAAATGTTATATTGTTATTTTGGAGTTACTAATCATTTTGGAGTTACTAAACATTGTGAAATGTTATATTGTTATTTCGAAATCCTGCATGGATGTTTAATACATGTGCCACTACAGCAGAAACTGCAGAAGTGCTTCATAAAATTAAAATTTGAAAATTCAAAATAAATTGAATGTAAAGGGGTTTAAGTCCACGTTAATAACCTTGACCTTTTTTATCTTTGTATTATATGTGTCCTCAACAGGTATACCGATTGCTATTTTAATATTTTTATGCAAGAACACAGGTAATAAATAAAATGTGAAAGTTGTTTAATATGATTTACTCAGCTTAAAGAAAAAATTTAAAAGGTTCCTATCAAAAGTAGTAGTATTTTGCTGGTAGTTAAATGTTAAATTATGTCACTTTTTTTTTAAACCCAACCTAACTCCTCTGAACAAACTCCAAATGTGCCTCCAAATTGAGGCACTGAACAACACAGCATTTTGTTGCCAAAATTACAATCAATCTATCTAGAATGTACTTATAATTTAATATATAGTGTGGGGGTACATCTATTCCTTTGATTCTGCCTATCCATATGCTTCATAAAATTTAGATTTGATAATTCAAAATAAATTGGATATAAAGGGGTTTAAGTCCACGTTAATAACCTTGACCTTTTTTATCTTTGCATTATATTTGTCCTCAACAGATATACCGATTGCTAATTTAATATTTTTATTCAAGAACACAGGTAATAAAAAAATGTGAAAGTTGTTTAATATGATTTACTCAGCTTAAAAAAAAATATTGTGAAAGTTGTTTAATATGATTTGCTCAGCTTAAAAAAAATATGTAAAAGGTTCCTATCAAAAGTAGTGGTATTTTACTGGTAGTTAAATGTTAAATTATGTCATTTTTTTTAAACCCAATCTAACTCCTCTGAACAAACTTTACACTCTGTGTCAATTACCTGTCCATTTGGTAAGGATATCAAGGATTTTTTGTCTTGGAAAAAGATGAGGATAATAACTACTATTTAGCTCTTTAGGATGTTTCTTATGTCAGCTATTTTCCTGACACAATCTTCTATATCAGCGCAATGTCTTTTCCAACGCCTCCAACAATGGGTTCAACACGGTGCAATAAGAAACTTACCTGCCTAAACACTATAATGTAGACTCTACATGGATGGACTCAAACAGTTCCTTGAAGTAGTCATTATATTTGTGCCACACGCAAGAAAGTAATATACAAAGTAATATACAAAATCTCCAGAATAGCTGAAGCATGAATAGTCCAATCACTATTGATGACAAATTATAATTGTTGTGCCTTTACTTATAATCACTATTCTTGAATGTGTTTGCAAACCATCACATTTGCTTTTGCAAATAATTATTATCTCCGGTCCCACACATCAAAGAAGCCTTAACATCTTCCACAATTGTTTTTGTTTGACATGCAACCTGTTATAAATATATATTGTTACCCGTTAATAACCTGGATTTTGTGTTCTTCGAAATGAAGGTGGAACAAATTTGATGACTCGCATCACGCCCCTCTATTTTGTGTTCTTCATATGTAATAAAAAACTGTTCCAAGCTTTATAAATATATTTAATCAGGTTAAGGAAAAAAATCTTTAGGAACCTATCAAAAGGTTAGTGTCAAATAGATGGTACTGTGCCGTAAAATATATGCCTATTGCTGACAATTTTTATTAATAGTGAGTAGTTGTAATTATATCCCTATTGCTCTCACTGCTTTTGTTCATTTCTGATTTTGTCGCTCACTGCTTTTGTTAATTATAGTTAATGTGAAACTACAATGACTTAGCTGTATCTATACTCACCTAAACATCAATAAAATAATGGCATTGCAGATTTTGATAGACTGTTGAACATTTGACTCACATTTGCTTTGTAAGGAAATATTATCTATGGCCCCACACGTCAAAGAATGACTCCATCTTCCACAATTGTTTTTGTCTCACACGCAACCTGTTATAAAAATCTATTCAGCTACGTTAATAACCTGGAGATAGCACTCTTTGCTGTTAATTTGTCATCAACACGCAAAATTCCGTCCATGTAAGGTTTTTTAAAAACTTTCACATGTAATAAAAAACTATTCCAACCTTTATAAATATATTTAATCAGTTTAAGGAAAAAATCTAAATGGACCTATCAAAAGGTTAGTGTCAAATAGATGATAGTGTGCCGTAAAATATATCCCTATTGCTGACAATTTATCTTAATAGTGAGTAGTTGTAATTATAAGAGATGTGACACTACAATGCCTTAGGTGTATTTACACTCACCTAAACATCAATAAAATAATGCCATGGAAGATTTTGCTAGACTGTTGAACATTTATCTCCGTACCAAGTGCTTCTTTCCACACGTTATCATGCCTTCTGCCCCAATTGTATACCGTTGACATCTTGCCTTTCACAAGTTGGAAAAATTTAATGCAGTAGCACAGAGGCTATGCCACCCATCAGAAGAGTCATGCCGTGTGCCACTTTCTGCTTTTAGCTATAAATTCATTATTTTTTTCATGATAATTTTTGCAATATACTTTTATCTAACAATTTTGTACGTTTGTACAAAACATTATAGTTTATGAAAAAATGAGATATATATATATACTAACAATTGGTGAAGTTCATCTTCAATGCTATGTTGCAGCAATAAGTAATCAAACTAAACCAAACTTCACGTAATAAATGCAAATAAACTTTGGGCTATATATACTGAAACATGGGATTTCTGAAGGCAGATATGCCAAACTTACTCCTAAGTCCAAATACGTGCCTTTCTAAAAACCCCCACTAAGTTCAAAGTTTAAGCATTTTTGTTTCAAAAAAACCCATTTATGGAAAAAATGAGTTGTGCTCCTCATCAGAATAGTCCATTGCCATTACTCCCACAAGATATTATAGAAGACATTATATCAAGAGTTGATGTATATACGGTGGGACGATGCAGATGTTTATCAAAATATTGGTACACGTTTTTATACAGTGTTAATTTTGTGATCAATCATTTTTTTACTTCTTCACAATCTAATTCTGCTATGTTATTGCATTATCAACATCCTTTGAGGCAAAACTCTAACCATGTTTTGCGGTTGGTTAGCACAACTGATGGAACAGATCTTTCATCTCCTAATCTATTTTCAGGTGTAGGGACACCAAATTGGTTTTCAGTTATCGGTGTTAGTAATGGAAATGTTTGTTTTAGATTCTCGCTATTAGGTCGTGATAGTCATATTTTAGTTTGGAATCCAACAACCCAGTTGTGGAGAATAATTGAAGATCCAGGAATGGCTCAGGTGATTTTATATGTGTTTTCGTACTCTTTTGGATACCTAAAAAATTCTTTTTATTACCGTGTGGTTCAAATTTATAAGGAAGACGCTGGAAATGAACCATGCAAATTAAAGATTTTTAATTCTGCAATTAATCAGTGGGGTGAGCCTGTTGATGTATGCGGTATCAATATTGGTAAACTGGGATATGAGAACTTAACACTTAAGGGCATTACATATTGGATTAACAAGAGCCCCACGAGCTAACAGGTGGCCCAATCAATTTTTTCTGTCACCTTAGAAAATGGCAGTTATGAAGAGATTCCTATTCCATCATCAGCTAGGCAAGAATACAACGAAATAATAGTGTGTAAAGATACACTAGGTTACATTTCGTACAATTACAGACCAACAACGTATATGATTGATATTTGGAATGTTCTTAACGAACAGCGTGAAGTTTTTTGGACCAAATTATTCACTGTTACACAGGTTGATGTTGTTGAATCTCCTATTATGTGTATTGGGGATTTTTTATTGGTGATCAGGGATGATATGGCAACTTTTGGATTCCCCGAATATAGATTGTATCCTTGCAGGGTGAAACAACTTTATATGGACTTGATTCATCTCAGTACTAATGATCGAAAAATGTTTTGTGCACGTTCATGGAGAAATCTGGCTGATTTAAGGAACATTTTGCTCATATGCAGAGGTCTTTTCCCAGTTTGATGTACAATATTTTTTTAATGTAATGTGATTGCGTTTAAATCTTTGACAGCACTCATGTTGTACCGTTCTTATATGTATTTATAATTTAGATGTGTTTAGTATGTGCAATTTGCCAAACTGTTCCAAGCATTAGATGAACTTAACATTCTCTTTCTTCATACCTTACACTCCCTTTATTATTTTTGCACCATAACAAACTTATATATTAAACCCTTAACCCTTTTGCTTCCCAACGAAATGCATGAATTGTAGCATACGAATAATTGGTATGAAAGTAAATATTATAACACATAAATCATTTAGAGGAAGAACAATCTACATTTTTTAGTAAAACCCATCCCATACTTACATTATGGCAATTATTTTCCAATTACATATTACATCTAGTAACATATTTATGTGTCATTTGCTTATTGCCTAAAGTTTACAATTTGGAGTAACTCTAATTTATATTAGTTTATAAATGCACATGCACAATAATAAATGGAGGTTTGTAGTAGTGGGTACACAGGGAGATAAGTTACATGTCGTGAAACCTGTGATTAACACAAACAAATAGGCAGATGTTTACATACTTTTTTAGATTTCTCAGCCATGTCAAAACAACTCATTTTTACAAGTAATTTTTGCCTCCCTCACACCAAGGCTCATACTGCCGAATCATGAATTAATTTTTACAGGGAATTTAGCTAATGTTGTACAATAAAATCAAAGGATTTAAGCAAGGAATAAAATGGAAAACAAAAACTGTTTTGTGCAGCTCAATCATGTACGTGGCAACTCAAACAGCAAAAATTGTTCCAGACTCTATAATTACACGAACTTTTCGTTTGGTACAATATCTTGAATAGGATGGGATGATATTGTAAATTTAGTTTTTGTCAAACAAGTGTGTTTGCAAAAAAAAAAAAAAAACTAATGCATATGTGCACATAGTAATAGTCAAACAAATGTTTGGAAATGGATGTGTGAAAACAATTTTCCATCACCTTCCAAACGTGACAGTAATGAAAAGTAATGAAAAATCATAAACCTATGAAAACCTATGGGGTTAGGCTTTATAGTTTTCTAACAATCACAGCCAATCCAAACACACTTCAAGCACCAAATACTTCTCTCTACAACACCTTCAAAAAGTAGCCACCACCAGCAACAAAGGCATTTGTAAGATTTGCATTTGTTCCATTTGCATTGTTGATTTTCAAAATTTACCTGTGAGTGGTGGAAATCAATCCATCTTGCCCACACGGTTTCGAAGTTGCCATCATCTTGGGATAGCTCACGACGATAATTTTGGGACACATTACAACGTGGGAGTTTTATACACAACCACCTCCATCTGAAAAAAAAAGTAGCTAATATTGGGACACTGTCGCCATCAAAGATTGCTGAACGATGTAAGATATCAGAATACTTTTTTAGTGTACTTACTTACGACAAACAATCCTTAGATAGATAATTGTGATATCATACTACCATTCATCCCATGAATTTTGTTACTGCATTTCATTATTATTATTGCTACTGTGATCAGGCATTATTATTGTTGCTATACAATTAAAGTTTCATATAAAATTAAAAAAGTAATGACTCTAACCTTTATAGTACACGCTACAATAATATCTTCTCGGAATTTTTCTTTTTTTCCTATTTAGTTTTGTATAAAAAAATTAAATTCTTTAATCACTGTGTTAAAAGCTTAAATAAATTTACTCTATATGGAAAAAAATCAAACATTAATTACCGAGTGGTATAAAGTTGCATTACCAATTCCTCTATGCACATTAGCAGTACCATAGATGAGATTTCCACCTTTTTCCATTAGGATATCTGTTTTCCTAATATGATATGGGCCATCAAACTTCTCTGTAATGTCATACTCTACCATGCACATACGAACTGCTTTGGAGCCAACAGATGTCATCTTATCACCAACATTCTATGTAAGTTGCTCACAGCACTTAAATAAAAAATGCCTCCGATGTTAGGATTATACTGACAAACGGGAAATGAAAATTATATATCTACCTTTCAATATATAACTTTTCTATAATTTGACATATTTCATCATTTTATAGTATTAGATGACGACATAATTCAACGATCAATTTTATTAAATACAATGTTTATTAAAAATTTATTAAATAAAATAACTGCATTAAGCTTAGTTGTCCAGTAAGTTGGCCCTTTCCTTCATTTACGTATAATTATTTTGTGAAAAGTTAAATCATTTTGTTAACAAATAAAAATTTAAGAGTCATATTTAAATAACATCAATTATAGTTATTATTTATTATTGTTCAAAAGGTGCACATCGCTAATAGTGATTATCTTTGAGATTACCAAATCAAGTCAGTGCCTCTTTTAATTTTTTAGATTTATTAATAATTCAATGCAACTAAACACAAGACTACCATAGATGAGATTTTCACCCTTTTCCATTGGGATCTCTGTTTTCCTAATATGACTTAGGCCATCATACTTCTCTGTAATGTCATACTCTACCATGCACATACGAACTGCTTTGGAGCCAACATATGTCATCTTATCAGCAACATCAACTATATGAAGTTTAATAGGGACTTGGGGTTGTGTGTTCCAATCATTGTATGCTAGCTTCATTTTTTAAAGCATTCTGACCCAATTGTAACTTGCATTGTGCTTTTGAGGGACAATATTGGAAAATCCTCCTTTTTAATCCTTGGTTAATGAAGTTGACATTCCATGATTTTTATTGCATGTGATTTTTTGTTTAACATTTTTAGATGTACTATAAGTAACCATTTTATATATATTGATCCCTATGAGATGTGCTACTACTCACGAATATAGATTACAAAACCATTGGTGGTTGGGTTGTTGCTAATAAATGGTTTACTTTTTATTTAGCACTAATGAATAATCAAGATAAACAAAATGCACGGAAGCGACAGGCACTTATTTTGACACAAAAGAGACAAAGAAAATGGACTACCCTTGAAAAAGGTACACTTATTCAATATTCTCGCTTTCTAATTGTTAGTATTTTGACCTATTTGGCTTACTATTTTGTCAATTAGGCATAAGTTATAATGTCATTACTGCCAAAGCGAATAAAAGCTGGGAATTGTTGGCAATTACAACAACAAAAATTTGTATACTCAGTTTATTATTTGCATTTTATAATTATGTGCGATTGTTAACATTACCCCAATTATGTAGAGAACTTTAACGAAGGTTTATATCATGCCCACGTAAAAAAATCAAAGAAAGACAACGCATTTGGTGGCAACAATGAAATGCAAACTGAAACTAGAAGAAGTCCTTTACGACAGATATCACTCGGTAAGCACATCTATGAGACAAAGGTTATTTTTGTGCAACATACTCTTCAGTCAGATTTAATATAGATAGAGTATTTACCCCCATGTAGGCATGCCATTAACCATTGCAGACAGTAGCACAAGTGGGACATTGATGGGTGTACACAAAACTAACCTCCTTGCGTCGGCTAGAATAAAGCAATATAATAGTTGTTCGCAATCAACCTCTGGGTCAATGCAGAAAAGCAAACTCAATAAGGGGAAACATTTGATTAGCCCTTCGAGTAAATGTGTTGCAGTTTCAAAGTTAGGATTTGATCAGAACTCCACAAATTGCACACAAGGTATTACATTGCTTTATTATTAGATTTAAAATTGTTGTCTATTTTTTTGTAGTTAAGTTGGATAGATTAGTGAAACATTAATTATGAATAATGATACCATGCATTATTATAATAAAGGCCATATTTGGACAGTTTTTGAGGTTGGATCTATAACAAATATAGATTATCAACATTTAGATGGTAATTCTTACAAATACAAAATGATATCATTCTTTTAAGGAGTAGTTTAATTTAATCCCAATTTGAGTGAGCATTCAATTGATACGTTTCGGCTAACTAGCAATTAAACATTTAATTTACCCCTTTGTAGGCATACCATTGACCAGTGAAAACAGTAGCCCATTTGGGACATTGATATGTGTACACCACACTCTTGAAACAACATCAGCTAGAAAAGACCAATCTAATAGTTGTTCGCATTCAACATCTGCAACAATGGTTAAACGCAAAGTCAATAAGGGGAAACATTTGTCAAGTCATTCGAGTCAGTGTGTTGCAGTTTCAAATTTGGGAGTTGATCAGAACTCCACAAATCACACAGAAGGTAATGAATTAGTTTATGATTGGGTTTAAAAATGTTGGTTATTGTTTTGTATCTACATTGGATAGGTTAGTGAAACGATATTTATGAATTATTAGACTATGGACTCATTTTAAATTGTGATTTTCTTTATTGTTTCAGGTGTTGAAGTTGGATCTATCGCAACTATAGATACTCGGCATTTAGACGGTAAGTGTTACCACGTGTGAAAACTGATTTCATACTTTTAATGGTCAATGCTTAAATTGATCCCACTTTGAAGGAGTAATCAATTTATACTATCTGCCTAATTACCAATCAAATATTTAATTTAATTTTATATCTTAATAGGTGATATATCTGGATCATTTCCTGAAGATGGATCTATGGCAGATCTATCTGATGAGCAACTATCAGGTAACATTATCATGGATGTATTGCTTATTTTTTTTTATATTCAATAATGTCTCATTGATCAGCAGTATGGATCAAAAATCCATGGTATTCGTGTATTTGGATGGGAATAACTGATCAGTTTTGTTAGTTATATTACTATTTCATAATATATGATAATCTTTATTGTCAAATGTTCAGATAATAAGGAACAAGCTTTGACAAACGTTGGGCATGAACAATTAAGTGGTATGAACATAATGTTTAACTTTGTCTTATTTTATATTAATTGTTCAATGAACAGGGCCAAATAAATTAATTGTCGTTTGCATGTAAACATTACACAAATTCTAATTGTGTTTATCTATATTATAGTACACTCATTTTTCACTAACTATTATCAGATTATTGGGATATCGGAGACGCAACACACTGTTGTCAAGAATGTGGTGCATTATTTTGGTTTGATGAGCGAATTAAGAAGAATATTAGAGCCAATGTACCAAAGTTCTCTCTTTTTGTAGACAAGGACAAGTTACACTCCCTTTATTGCAAAGGCCGCCAGCCAAGTTGGAAGAGTTACTATTTCATAATAGTGAAAGGGGGGTTTCACTTTCGTCAGAACATCAGGTCATATAACAGCATGTTTGCTTTCACTTCTCTTGGTGCTAAAGTATGTCGATCTGTTAACACAGGCAAGGGTCCACCTACATTTATCATGCATGGACAAAACTACCATCTAATGGGTAGTTTATTGCCTGCTGAAGGCTGTTCTGCAAAGTTTGCACAACTCTATATATATGATACACAAAATGAAGTTCAGAATCGCCTAAATGCTCTCAGGTTTGTTAAACATCGTTACAATTTTTATGAATTTTTAAAGATAGTTGACACCCCATTAAGTTAGCCAAATAAACTCAATATAAAACGAAATTTTAATAGGCGATTTTTCCTGATGTTAATTATATTCATATTGTCTTTTACAGTTCAACCGATCATGGTACCAACCTTCAGGCGGATATAGTTTGTGACTTGAAAAACATGTTGGATGAGCATAACGTCCTGGCACAATCATTCCGCCTTGCTAGGTCCACCGTCATTCATAATACAGATGGAGATATCAAATTGAGATTGATCGGTAAAAGGGGTAAAGATGGTAGACGTTATAACGTGCCTACTGTTTCTGAGGTTGCAGCATTGGTTGTAGGTGACTTCGACATATCAAAAGGAGACAGGGACATTAATGTGGTCGAGACTCGATCAGGATCTCTTACAAGAATCAATGAGTTGAACCCATCTTACCTTGGTTTGCAATATCCCTTGCTATTCCCATATGGGGAGGATGGGTTTCATGAGGATATACCGTTGAACAAGAAAGATCCAACAAATCCAAAAGGCCGTAATAGATTAACTATGAAGGATTTCTATTCATTTAGAATACAAGAGAGACATACAGAAAGGGCAACGCTTCTTTATTCTAGAAGGTTATTTCAACAATTCTTGGTGGATGGTTACTCCACCATTGAGGCATATAGACTTGCATGGGTTCGAAGAAATCAGAAAAAACTTAGGTCGGAGAAGTACAAAGGATTAGTAGATGCTGTTCTCTTGTCGATATAGTCAGTGTGCCGCGAGTGCTTTCTCTCTTTTGTCCAACTTTCTAAAGGAAAG
>QANU01098254.1:0-18621 GCA_003254905.1 Nissolia schottii
CGATCCTCTCACTCCCCTCTACCCAAAGGTATAATTACCTCAAGGCATTTGTGAATTTTCCTCTGGAGGAGTATTTTTTACATATACCTTTGACCCCTTATCTCCCGTCAGTGTCCGAACAGGACTGTTCTGCTGGCGTTTTCGCGATCGCCAAAGCTTCCTAGTAACAATTTGGGGTTACTCTAGGGGTTTTACCATCTTTTCCCCCATAAGGTATGGTTTTTCCAAGATTGGGGCCCACTACTCAGTTCTACTGACTAAACGGGGTCAAACGGGTCTGTTTTAGTGCTGCGGAATCGTCCGAAAGTGAACAGAATTTCGTCGGGCGGACGTTTTAGGTTTTCTATCCAATTCTAAAGGTCAAGGGGAATCATTTGAGTGTCAGCAGAATTTTGAGAAACTAAACAGAATAATTTCTACAGACACTCGTGTTCTTCGAGTTTCAGGCTTTTACTTTCCTGACGTCTCCAGCGTTGCCAACGTTTTTGGGCATCCTTCCTTATCTCTAAGCTCTCTGGTATTCTATACTCCTTTTATCCCTTCTAGATTCTCCCTTTTCACCTTAATATCTTAAGGTTATAATTCCACCCTCCATCGCTTCTAATTCCATATTCTCTTTTCTTCTCTCGTACACTTAGCACATTTTCCTTCTTAATCTTAGTACACTTTCCTTTGTCCTCCAAGACCCCACCTTACATACTTCTCTAGGTGAAACCTAACTTGGATTATGCAGCCGCACTCGGACTTGATCTCGTCACCCTTGATTATTATTCCACCTTCCCAGATTATGCTCATACCTCCAACCTTAGTTGTTTTCTTACCTACGTCTTTAACCCCGTTTATATGATGTGTACATGTCCTCTTTAAACTTAGTTATTCTACTTCCTTGCTCACTCGACCTCATACACTCCTCTCTTTACTGTCTTATATTTCTACATCTGCTCAATAAGCCTTATTCCTCCCCTTCGAGATTCCAAAGCCTCACCTTCCTAAATCTGGCACTTGTCCACCCTAACCACATAGTCACAGGCGTCCCGGTGCTTGACGGACATCTGTAGTTTACGCTTCCAACCTCTACACGAATTTATTATGCGAAATCTTTGCTAAAGGGAAACTGGGATGTTACACCTCCAACTGTGGTTTTGAGGTAGAACCACGCGGCGGTCCAAAGTCCACATCACACTCCAGTCGATAAATTCCTGACATAGTGGGGGTTGCTGTCGCTTCCATTTCGAGCACATTGCCGGTGCTAGTGTCCACCAGCATAGTTAGTTGTACTAACGAGTCTGGGCTTGATATGTGGGTGTCCATCACTCGCTCTTGGAACCATAAAGGAGTGGGGGAATGAGAACACTATGTTCTCAGTGGGAAACCTTAATTGTCATAACTTATTTTATACTCAATTATGATTCCGCCGCTCAGGGATATCTAGGTGTTACAGTTATACTATCTCCCTATTACTTATTATCTCTTACTATGCTTGAGTAGTTTTATCTAGATTACTAGGTGATTGGGGAACCTATTCTTTATTAGCTACGTCATCTGTCTGCTAGTTCTAGTTCCTAACTCATACATCATCATGCATCATCATACAATTCGTATAGCTATACTAATCTGTCAAAAATCCTCATCATTTGAAATTCATTTTACTCCCGCGGTATAAGGCAAACCTTAGTAGCAGTTCCTCCATCGTCCCTTGTAGCTACGGCCACACGCTACAACCATACATTACAGCTCGCATTGTGGCGGCCAGGTCGCGATAAACCTGAAGGGTCTCACCTGCAGGGTCTTGACCCTGTAATTCTCACCAACCACGACCGAGGTGACCATCAAACGGATGGCGTGGGGGTTGGACCTACGACTCGACTGGAACTAAGACATTTCCCAAAAGCCGAGCCCTCAGCCCTTCTAGAGGGGTTTTTCCATCATCATGTGCACAGTTCAATGGTTGATGCAACAGTTCATCATCATAAGCACAATTCATCATCATCGTAGAGTAGTCATATCCATGCATCATCGTAAAACAACAATTATGACATTATAATTCATGCTGTCATCTTTATCATTTTCATTGAAAGATCAGCATCATATACTCTAACCTATAATACCTCATAATCATAAGCACCTAACATTCCTCATATAAGACAATCATTACTTTATCATTCCATCATGTACTCCACCTAATCTTAATCATTTAACATATATAATATCATATAACTCATAAGTATATCCATATCATTTCTGGAGTAATTACAGAATTGAGAACCAATAGAGTTTGCAAAATGTTCAGTCTAAGCCTCTCAGCGCCGTGCTCGGCGATACGCTCAGTGTACTGGGTGTAACAACCCGACTTTTTCCCTTCACCAAAACTCCGCATAATAAATAATTCAGACTATATTAATAAGGAAAAGATGAAATAAAAATGAAATAAAATTCAAATATTAATTTTATTCCTGTGATATTAGTTAAAAAGAATAATTTGGCGATCTTGTGACGTCCGGTGACGTTCGGATCGATATTAGGTTATTCTTAGAATTTAATCACGACTCAAAGTAGTCTGTAAAATACATTAACATAAAAATAAATTTGAGAGTATCTCAATAAAGAATTAAATATTAACAAGGAAAATTAATAGGTCACAACGGTATGTCCGAAATATTTTTAGGACTTCTGGACATAAATAGTTAATGAGCGAACACGACCGAAAACACACTGAGAAAACACAGAAAAATATGTGTGGCCAAAGGCCCAAAACCCCACGGCCAGCCCTTTTCCCCCGAAGACACACATACATATACACCAAAGTTTTCATTTTCTTCTTCCTAAGTTTCCAAGACCTAAAGTTCCAAAGCTCCACCAAAGTTCAACCATCATCCTTTTGCTTTTCATCATCATAATTCACTCTTAAACTCATCAAGGAGACAAGCTAGTATCAAGGCTAGGAGTTTTTCTTCATTTGGAAGTAAGGACATCAAGATCCATAACCCTAAATCTCCATAACCTAAGTTTTCATTCTTTATTGGCAAGAAGACTTAAGCAAGCAAGCAAGGGTCAATTTCATCCTTCTTCCATTATCAACAAGCTCTTTAGGAAGTGGGTAACTCTAGTTCCTCACCTCTTTGATGGTGAATGATGTTTATGTGATTATGTGCATGTGTATGTGATTTATTGATTATGTGATGAAATATGTTAGAAATGATGCTAGGATTTAGGAACATGATTCTGAAGGGTCTTGTGACCTGGATTAGATAGGATTATTATGTGTGAAATATGTGTAAAACTCAAGTAGGGTTCCATGGAAGCAAGGAGGAAAAAACATGGAAGAAATTGTGCATTCGGTTTTCAGTTTCGCCCAGTTACCGCTGAGCGGCCTCTAGTGGCGCTGAGCAGAATGCATCAAGAATTTTCAAACGTGAACTACAGAGCGCTGAGCGGAAGGCGGTTACCGCTGAGCGGTCTGCAGTCCATGTGGACGAGGATAAGGCCGGGAAGATATTTTTCTTAAAGGATAAAAGTCGGTGGAGATATTTTGAAAAGTTGTCAGACCGCTGAGCGGAGGAACTCTTACCGCCGAACGATAAGGCTCCTATCGCTGAGTGGACATGTTTTAAACCCTGAGCGCAGGAGCTCAAACCGCTGAGCGGACAGCAGTTTCCGCTGAGCGGCTTGAGACCAGAATGTTTATGGAACTGCTCTTGAGGCACATAATCTGATACTTAATGCCATAGCTATGATTGATAATTGAGATATATGAAGTACATGTCGTATATGAATGTGTGAAGAATATGTACTGAATCTGTGAATTGCATGTAGTCTGTGATAGAATGTGTAGCATTTCATGCATTCATGCTAAGTCAAGTTAAAGGATTAGAGGTAATCATGAGATAAGAAAAGATTCTGAAATGAACCATAGGAAACAAGATATAACATGCTGCAGGTATAGAAATGCTGAAAATGCTGAAAAAGGGGCCAAATGCCCAATGCTGAAAAGGGCCAAATGCCCAATACTGAAAAGGCTAAATGCCTAATGCTGAAAGGCTAAATGCTACATGCTGAAAATTCTGAGGCCGTGATCACGAGAGCCAATCTATGATCCCACTTCAGGAGGTCAAAAAAGCATCCTGAATGTGGAAGCTCGCCACAGGTGGTGTCTATATAGCATACATGGAGGTGTGCGGTTACCACGCCTTTGTATTGTCGAAAGGGGGCAAGCTAAGGTGGGGCTACAATATCCGCCCACTGTCGAGGGGTCCCGAGGGGGCACACGGCAAGTAGAAGCCCACCGCAGGGGTCAACAGAGGACCACCTGGAGCTGCGAGGTTATTCCGTCATAGTATTGTCAAAAGAGGGCACTGCTATGGTGGGAATAACATATATTCCAAAAGCAGGTTTATTCTGTTATGCAGGTTTATTCTGTTATGCATATGTTCATTCTGTTAGGCATGTATATCAAGCATGTTCATTCTGATGATTCTGCTATGCATATTCTGATGATTCTGTTATGCATGAGTAAGGGTACTGTATGATTCTACATTCTGTTATGTGTGAGTAGAGGTAATGGATGATTCTGCTGTTATNGCTAAGGTGGGGCTACAATATCCGCCCACTGTCGAGGGGTCCCGAGGGGGCACACGGCAAGTAGAAGCCCACCGCAGGGGTCAACAGAGGACCACCTGGAGCTGCGAGGTTATTCCGTCATAGTATTGTCAAAAGAGGGCACTGCTATGGTGGGAATAACATATATTCCAAAAGCAGGTTTATTCTGTTATGCAGGTTTATTCTGTTATGCATATGTTCATTCTGTTAGGCATGTATATCAAGCATGTTCATTCTGATGATTCTGCTATGCATATTCTGATGATTCTGTTATGCATGAGTAAGGGTACTGTATGATTCTACATTCTGTTATGTGTGAGTAGAGGTAATGGATGATTCTGCTGTTATGTAATTACCGTCAAGAGGACACTCGAGACTGCTATGTGTGTACACGAAATGTTAATCAGCACGAGAACGTAGTAAGCAAGAGTAGCTCCCCTATCACCTAGTAATGTAGATAAAGCCGTTCAGAACTTAGGCCAGATGATAATTAGTAGGATGTTTAGTATGCATGTTCACTTAGAAATCTCTGAGCGGCCTGAAGTCCGACCTAACATGAGACGAGACTCAGGAACTAAAGTTATATCCACTGAGAACCTACCGTTCTCATTCCCACTGCCTTATGACTTCAAGTACTGAAGATGCTTCATATTTTGAGGATGCTGATGAGCTGCCAGCAGAACCATGAGCAGCCATGATATGCGATGAACTTAGAGAGCAGGATGTCAGGATTTTGCCAAGGGCATACTGAGTAGCATTCCAGTAGCCCTTGCATTTTGATGTTACGTATTTTGGATTCTGTATATGGTATTTTAGTTTATGTACATGTTATGTGTATCTTACTTATTGTATATACAGCTATGTGACGGATATGATGGACCACATTAATGTATATTGGATGCTTTACTACTATACTGTTATACGCTTTGTTATATTTGTTCTTTCCAACGCATGGCTCTATTTTAGTAATTATTCAATGCAAATGAAAAGTTTAAAATTGGTCCCTATTTTCTTAAGCAACTATTTTCGAAAGATAACTATGGACTAAGGTATTCCGACCAGGTAGAAAACAACCTAGTGAGCATTGTTTACTACGTACGGGTAAACAGTTAGCTAGGGTGTTTCATTGGGCGTGCATCAGGTCTCAGTTCTGCAATTTTTCAGTAAACTGCATAATTATTTCTTATCATCCTCATAAACACTTTCCTAGGCATTTATCATAATGTTTCACATCCTAAGGGATATAAGTTCGTGGTTCATAATCGTTTCTAACATCTTCCTAATCAATTTTTCCATAAGCATCATAATATACCTAGGTTTCCTTAATCTAGCATATTTCCAAGTAATTCATCAAACAAGCATCAAGAAAGGTTTTTGGAAAGAAACTTATCATATTCTAACATAAAACACATCATGAATAATTATCACTCATCTTAGAATCACATAGACAGTGATTATGTCGGTTTACCCACCTGCAGAAACTCCGAGAGTCTGACAACTTGTGCCCTTTGCTACCATGAGAATTCTTAGAGATTAGAGATGGAGATTCTTGCCTAAGAAGATAAAGGATAGTTTCTAAGAAGAGGGTTATGGAGAATTAGGGTTTTATCTTAGGCAGAAACTAGTGTATCTGTAATTTGGCAGAGTAACAACGGAGTGTATAAACTGACAGAGTTTCACTAAGCTCTCATATGTCTTCTTCATTTTGAAGAAGTCTCACGACTATTTATAGCCACCATGGCTGGTTCCCCTCGTGCCAATTTGGCCAAAATTTTAATGAAAAATAAAAGGATTATGATGTCATTTATGCCTAGTCACTACATTAGTCATCATATGAGTCATCTAGGTCATGATTAAGGTTGAACCTTTGACTAAGCCATTTGGCCTTGTTTTGGCCGTGGCTTTTCCTTTCTTGGCCGGCCTTGTGGCTGAAAATTTCTAAGACCAAATTCTGATCAATTTTGATCGAGTTTGGTCGTTACCGGTCCCGGTATTTCGCGTACAGGTATCCGAAAAATATTCTGATCACACTATTGCTATCTACTAATTTTTTCTAAGGAATAATTTGAATTAATTTAAGGTATTTGTGAACCTTTCTCCGTAACCATATATTTTACAGATACCTTAGGTGTAACATCCCGAATTTTTTCCTTATGGAGATTTCACTTAAATCCTAATTTCGCTTAATTAAAAGCACCTTAGAGGTGATTATTTGGACTGAAAAAATTATTTAGAAAATTAATTGCTTTCAAATGTCAGTCAAATAATTGTTTCTCAATCTCGCGGAGTGCCGCAAGGTCCGTGCTAAATTTCGCCGAAAACAGGGATTTCGGTAGGTACCTAAGGTATCTGTGAAGATTACCCTCCGGACAATAAATTCACGAATACCTTAACCTGGCATACTGTTATGACCAGAAAAATTAGTAGATCGTGAACATGTGTCCGTAATATTTTTAAGATATTCCTACTCGAGCGACTAACGATCAAATGTGATCGGAATTGTACAGGAAACCTTAATGGTCACCCATATGCTAAGATATTTTCTAAAATAATAATACAATAATATAATATTATCTAATATAATANGAAACAGGGGAGGGGGGATGTAACGGAAACAGGGGATGTATATCATAATAGTACAATAATAATGATAAAGTATAATAATAAAATAACAAAAGTAAAAATATCAAGCATAGTGTGCCTGTGGTTTTGCCTATGAAAAGGCCTCCGCAGGTTCACCTCCAAATTCATTTTTCCATCTCTTCGTTCAGTTCTTTCATCTTTCTGTTCCGTTCGCGCACATCGCGGAAGCACTGCCGGACTCCGGAAAAATAGGATGAGCACACCCACGCGAAGAGGATATTTTTCTCTTCATTTCTACCGATTCAGAAACTCGTTTCGAGGTGGATAACTCTAAGCCCACTGTCTATGTGGTTTCTTTTATGATTATTTAAATGCATTTCTGCGTATGTGAGTGAAAAACTATTTTACAAAAACTATAGGAAAGGAGGTAGGGAAGCTAGATTTTGATGATTTTGACGTTTGGAAACCATAACTGTATGGATTGGATTACTGTAGAAGCGAAAAATGTTACGCGGAGCAAACCCTGGAGAATTTGCTCTCTGGGGCGATTTTTTTACTGTAGCATTCGATTGAATTCCTACAGATTCGAATGAAAGAAGATTTTGGATTTCAATCGAATACTTGGGGATTTCATTCGAATGAAAGACTGCAGAGGCTTTCAATCGAATACTTGAGGATTTTATTCGAATGAAAGACCGAGGGAGATTTCAGTCGATTGAATCCCTAAGGGATTCGATTGAAAGAAGACATCAAATGCTAAACCCTTAGGCATTCGAATGCTCACTGAAAGCTTATGATTTTAAAGGTTCTATGGAATCCAACCTTCATAGTTATGTATGTTTTGGTGTAAATTGAGCATGCATCATGAGGAAGGGTCGTCGTAAGAGTAGGACGACCTTAGATAATTACAAGTTCACGCTAAAATTTAACGAAGATCATAAGTGAACCCTAGGGAATAAAGCAGAGCAGAGGCGACGAATCACCAAGGATTCAGACGGCCTTAGTTAGAGTCAGTAGTTATATGTCTAGGAAATCCCTATTCTCTTGGAACGTCTTACAGACACGCCCCTCACCAATTCTGCACGCTGGATTGGAAAGAGCAACGCAGGTAGAGAGACCTGAATATAAAAGAAAAGAGAACAGGCAAAGGCCTGAAAGTAAAGAGAACAGGAACAGTCCTGTAAGAAAGAAAGGGGGACCCAAAAGTAAAGAACTAAGACTAAAGTAAAGAGAACGAGTCCATGCCTGATTGCGCAAAAGGGCCGGTCCCTCGCCATCCCGGTAAGGGGGGTGGTGGTACTTATCATGATGATGAATTACCTCTTATGAGCTTAACGTGATTAGCTACCACTCCGGTTCAAGTGCTGCCGGGTCATCATGATAGGGAATGGAAGGAGGTTGTAACCGAAGGCCACGGTTACATGGGTGAAAGGACTAAGAAGGACGCTAACCCGGGTGAGCCGGTATGCGTAAGAGATTCCCAGATTTCCCCCATGCACTATGTATTTATATGTATGAGCAAAGGCATGAATGTATGTATGTATGCAAGTATGTATGTATGAGTATAGATATGGTTATGCATTAGTATGTGTGTATGTATGGATATATGTTTATGCATTATGTATCGTCAAGGGAACGACCCAAGACGACTATTATGTCCGTAGCAGTAACGAAATGTTAATAAGCACGAAGCCTAAGTAATGACAAGATTAGTTATCCTATCACCTAGTAAAGTAGATAAAGCCATTCAGGACCTAGACAAAGATAATAATTAGTAGGGGTATTAGTATGCATGACACCTAGAGATCTCCTGAGTGGTCTGGAAGATAACAGAGTAATGAACAGTAGATAACGCGAGGAACCCCTACTGAGAACGAAGCGTTCTCACCCCCACTCCTTATGGGTCCAGGTATGCAAAGCGAAGGGATCAACGCACGACCGCAGCAGGATAGTTATCGGTCGGAGCCCAGTGAAGACGTCTGCAATAGGTTGATAGATATTTTGTACTATGGTCTATGACTCTTGATAACTGTTTGTGTAATTACTTATTAATAAACAAGGTGTAATTACATGTTGGACCTTAATTGTGCTTATATGTATATTTATACTTCTCCAGCTTGTCACCACCATAACTGACAGGTACGTTAGCGTTTGTATATATATATGTCTTCTTGTTCACGCACGGCTCCTAGTTTGCAGATCAATACAGTAAAAGAGTGATTTTTTAAAATGGTCCATATTTTCAAATAAGAAATATTTTTCAAGCTAAAAGTAGGGGCTAAAAGTAACTCAACCAAAGAGGAAAACAACCTAGTGAGCATTGTTTACTACGTACGGATAAACAGTTAGCTAGGGGTGTTTCATTAGGCGCGCTGTTGTGCTCAGATGATAAAAAAAAACTGTTTTAGTATCTGCAGAATTTTACGAAACTGAGCAGAATTTCTTTTACAGACATTTTAGCCCATGGTCTCGTGCAAAACTTATTTCTCTTATTTAATTTTAGAAAATCTTTACTGATAAAAAAGTGGGATGTTACAACTCGCCCTGAGGACCACCACCTTCTTGATACAATAATATTTACTTGTTCCAGCTAGTTGCCCGCAAAACAGCAACATCGTCGATGGAATCTTATTAACAACGGACGGTTTTAATCACGTAGGACTATGCTACACCAAAGGTTTACCACAAGGTAGATGACATACTACGAAATGCAAGGTGCATATAAACCTTGCCCCAAAATGAAGGAGTGAGTGAGTACAAGAAACATGTGATTTGGGCTACAATTTGGCTATGGTAGTGATTCAGTTAGACTTTAAGATCCAAGTACATACTAAACCCCTCGTCCTTCTCTGTTTCTCTGTGGGATTATTTCACATTCCGATGTTCTGCTAAAACCAAGAAAACGATTTGGCTTCCAACAAATTGCAAATTGCAAATTGCAGTTGCATTCCTCTATGGACCTCGAAACCGAACCCACAGAGCTCGAAATGGACGACGACGAAGAAGAAGATCCAAAATCCACAAACCCTCGCGGAAATAATAACAACAACAACAACAACCCCTCTTCTTCAAACCCTAACACCGCCGAGCCCTACTTGGGCATGGAGTTTGACTCCGAACAATCAGCTCGCGCCTTCTACAACTCCTACGCCCGGCGCATCGGCTTCAGCACCCGCGTCAGCGTCTGCCTCCGCTCCCGCCGCGACTCCTCCGTCATCCGCCGCCGCGTCGTCTGCTCCCGCGAGGGCTTCCGCCGCAACCCCGAGAACCACGACCCCAAGCGGCAGCGCAGCGTCACCCGCGTGGGCTGCAAGGCCCAGATCACCGTCAAGAAGAGGGGCCAGCACGGCAGGTGGTACATCTCGAAGTTCATCAGGGATCACAACCACGAGCTCGTCCCCCCCGACAGGGTCCACTGCCTCCGGTCGCACCGCCGGGTCAACGGCGCGGCCCGCAGCCTGATCGACACGCTTCAGGCCGCCGGGATGGGCGCCGCCGAGGTGATGGCGGTGCTGATCAGGGAGTCGGGAGGGATCGACAACGTCGGGTTCACCAAGGTCGACTGCCAGAATTACATGACCGGAAGCTCCAAGAGGAGCCTCGGGATCGGGAGCGAATGCGTGTTCGACTACCTGAAGAGAATGCGGGCCGAGGACCCTGGCTTCTTCTATGTATTCCAGGGCGATTCTGAGAAATACTCGGGGAATGTTTTCTGGGCTGATGCCAGTGCTAGGAGGAATTACGTTCACTTTGGGGATGCTGTTGTTTTCGACATGGCTTACAGGAGGGGAAGGTATAAGGTCCCCTTCGCGCCGTTCACTGGGTGGAACCATCACGGGCAGCCGGTCCTGTTCGGCTGCGCTCTGATGCTGAACGAGTCGGAGACTTCGTTTCTTTGGCTGTTCAGGACTTGGCTTGAAGCCATGTCCGGGCGGCACCCTGTGTCAATCACCACCGACCAGGATAGGATCATCCACTCCGCTGTTTTGCAGGTGTTCCCCGGCACTCGGCATAGATTCTGCAAGTGGGACGTGTTTGGGGAAGTGCAGGAGAGGCTGATTGACGTCTGTGGCGTGCACCCCGAGTTCGAGGCCGAGTTCTGGAGGTGCGTCAATGCGGCCGAGACAACCGATGAGTTTGAGTCCAGCTGGGAGTCCGTTGTTCGAAAGTATGAGCTTGCGGATAATGAGTGGCTTCGGACTTTGTACAAGGCTCGTCACCAATGGGTGCCTGCGTACCTTAGGGATACCTTTTTCGGCGAAATGTCTGTGGTTGATGGGAGTGATAGCAGCAGCTCGTACTTTGATGGGTATATAAATCCGGTGACTACTGTTCAGGGGCTGATTAAGCAGTACGAGAAGGCGACTGCGGATCGGTATGAGAAGGAAGTGAAGGAAGATTATGATACCCTGAACACTGCGCCTGTTTTCAGAACTCCTTCGCCTATGGAAAAACAAGCAGCGGGTCTTTACACGAGAAAGATATTTGCGAGATTTCAAGAGGAGTTGGTTGAGACCCTCGCATATTCTGCTACCGTGGTGAACGATGCTAGGTCAGAGGCTACGTACCGGGTGGCAAAATTTGGGGAGGACAATAAGGCATATTTTGTGAGGTTCAATGTTTTCAAGAAGAAAGCTAGCTGCAGCTGCCAAATGTTTGAATTCGCGGGCCTCGTTTGTAGGCACATACTAGCTGTTCTTAGAGTGACCAACATTCTTACTCTTCCATCTCATTACATATTAAAACGATGGACAAGAAATGCTAAGAGTATCTTGCCAGATAAAGATACTCATGAATCGCAAAATAGTTCTCTAGATTCTTTTTCTGCTCGGTATGATAGTTTATGCCAGGAAGTTATTACATATGTGGAGAAGGGGGTAGAATCGATGCATTCATATAGTGTAGCAGTTGATGCTCTACATGAGGCTGCAAAGAAGGTTGCAGATGCAAAGAAACTTGGTACAGGACCAGTGCAAAATATTTCAGATAATGACACCCAAGAGAGTCAGTCTTGTGATACGGTCAGTACCATTTCCCTTCCAAAAGAAGATTTTTGATTTCTTTTACTGTCATGACATGCGTTATACTATGAGCTTATAGTCTTATTTTATACAAAACTAAACATAAATTCGTTATTGCAAACACTTGTGCAGACATGCAGTTGGATTGGTTAAACTCTGGCTGCCGTTAGCTTGTTTTAAAATACGAAGTGTCTGTATTTGATGTGATTTATTAAATTTTGAAAATGCACTTGTAGTATCAATTCCCAGAATTTTCTCTATCATTTTTCTTGACCAGTAGTTTGTGCATGCCTTTACCAATTATGGCTCTCTGAACTTCTGGGTTTAAAATCTCTTTTAAGTAGTTTATCTCGCTCATGTGGGCGATATTCTTTTTCCTAATCACACATTGAACTGTGAATAATGACAGAGACAGACAAGGAAAAATATTATTGAGATGTTATTTTTGGAATAGAATGAATATGTTGGTGGAGATGTAGTGATAACTTGATAAGCATACAATTCAATCTGTTACCATGCCAAATATATTGACCATGTCCTAATGTTTGTTGACATTGTATTGTATCTGCTGGTGTGTTAGTGTATATATATGTTGGCTGTCACTTATGAATCAAAAGGATAATTTAGGAGTGATGAAATCAATAGGGTTTTATCAAAGAGTGTGTGTGTGTGTGTGTATTTGGATAAAATAATCATACGGTTCAAGGTCTTATTAAGCATAAATGAATATGGGTGCTTTTTCATTTTTCTCCATGCATGAAAGCTCTGTTGGAAATTTAGAACTGCTTATGACTGGACCACCTTTACATCAGTACACATATCCCTTACCTGTGAGTCATAGATTATGTTAGACACAAGCACACCAATTTTGAAAAATCTAAAAAATGAATGGGGTAGGATCTTATGGCCAACATGTTGAACAAAATTATAATTGTAATGGTAACAAGTGTAACTGAAAATTCCCTTAATACTTTCTCTCCCTCTTCGTATACCTAGGGTACAAGGCTGAAAAATAGAAAGACTTGTGCGGGATTTCCTTTGGTCAAGGGCAGGGGATTCTAGAAGAGATCTACTTTTTAGTTGGGACTTGGGAGGTTTGTTGTAAACCAAAACATGATGGAGGTTTGGGCCTTGGTAAGTTAGTGCTCTAGTTAGAACATTGTATCCAAAAAAATTTAGTACCCAAAAACAAGGCATAGGCAGCTAAGTGGCTTTGGCATTTTCCTGTACATCCCAATTCTTTATCTCACCAAGTCATTCTAAGTAAGTACGTTTTGCATCCGAATGGGTGGGATGCCAACTGTGCAGGTAGAGAAACTCATGGTAGTCCTTGAAAATTCATTTATCTGGCCTTGCTTTCTTTTAGCTCTCTCTTGTCCCTATATATGGGTGATGACTCTTGCACTACATTTTGGAAAGATATTTGGGTTGGTACTGCTCCCTTTTCAGATTCTTCTCCTCAGTTTTTTTGCATATCTTCTTTGCATAATGCCCCTTTTTGGTCAATTTTTTCCGCAGATTGATCTCTCTTGGAACTTCCATTCTATTTGGAATTGAATGGTAGAGAGTTTAATAAATTAGAGTCCCTTTTTCCTCTACTTGATTCTGTTCGTCTTTCTAATAGTTTTGACACTCAAGAATTTGGACCTTGATTCCTGTGGTGCTTTTTCTTCCAACTCTTATTTTTAATGCCTGACTTCTCCTAACTCAGAAAAATTTCTCTTGGATAAAGCCATTTCAAATTCTAAAACTCACTCAAAGGTCGAAGCTTTTGTGGGCTGCTGATCTTAATAGAATTAGGACGAATGACATGCTCTAGAAGTGCAGGCCTCTCACTGCGTTGTCCCCAAATATGTGCATTATGTGTGGTTTAGATTCCAAACCTGGGGCTCATCAATTTCTGCAATGTACAATGGCTAGCTCTCTTTGGAACAGGCTTATTGGTATCTTTGGAGAGTTGTGAGTTATCCTTATGGGCTTGTCAATGTCTCCTCATTATGTTTAGAGGTTTCAGTTGTGTTAAAGAATGGAAGAACATGTGGCAGTCATTGGTTTTTGCGGTGATTTGGTGCATCTGGTTGGAAAGAAATTTTAGAATATGTAATGATCCCTCAACTATTGATTTTATCTGGGATATGATTATTTTGGCATCCCTTTGGTGCATGGTTTGCCCTTATAGGACCTAGTTGTTTCTTTGTATCTTTGCGAGGATGTCTTATCCTCTTTTGTTCTTTGTGACGTGTCTTTTGTTCACTCTCTTCTCTTCTAATAAAATTTCTTTTTCTATTAAAAAGAAAAAAAAACACTTCAGTGTAGTTTGCACATGAGTACTTTCCTGATTTGGTATGAAATAATGACATTTCACTAGGAACACTGAAATGAATCAAAATCCTCTTCTTTTCAAAATGAAAAAGGCGAAGGGTATGTTCCTCGTCTCACCATTCATTTAAAAGGAGAGATTATAATAACATGACATCATTATGTAAATGAATGGTGAGATAGGGGATATAACCCTCGCCTTTTTATTTTGAAAAGGTGAGGATCTTGATCCCACTGAATTATGGCATTATTTAACTCAGGATTGGCACACTAGTAGAGTTATTTTTCTCTCTCAAGATCTATATTCAATGTGTGCCCAGACTATTCAACAAAAAAAAAAAAAAAAAGAATTGATTTTCTGTCCTAGTTCTCCGAAGATATATATGACCCTCTGTTTATATGGATCTGTTTTCAATGTCATTTTTATTTACCAAGTGAATGCATTCTGAATGTACCACAGCTGCAGTTTTCTTTCTATAGAATTCTAGCATATCATTATGAAAATGATATTGATCACGCTCATGACAGTTAAATATTTTCTCTCTTTGTAGGATCAGGATAAGAAAATTCAAGAGTTGACCTCTGAGTTAGAAAGCGCCAGGCAGCGATGTGAAGAATATCGACAAAACCTGTTTGGCTTATTAAAGAATATGGAGGACCAAAAGTTAAAAATATCTGTTAAGGCTCAGAATGTTAGGCTGAATCTAGGAAGTGAATTGATAGCTGAAGGAAGTAATTAGCTGATGCAGGCAGGTTGGTAATTGGATTTATTTCTGAGCTCCGTTGCTGCATACATGATGAAAGATGATATGTATATTTTCTGCATGGAAGATGTTGGCATGCTGTGCATAGGTCTTTGTAGCCGTAGAACTGATAGAAGAGCTTAAATTGTACTGAACGGTTGAGGTGAATTTGGGCAAGGTGTGAAGTCACGAATCTTCTGTTTTAATAATTTTTTCTAACAGATTTTGCAGTCCCTTTTACACTCTGCTCAACCATGGAGGACTTTAACTTTTACACTGCTAGGTAGTTAATTTAATTTTACTCTTACTTTGATGGTATGAGTAGTAGTACTCAGTTGTTAAAATCTCGTTTCACAACTTAAAAACCTATAATTTATGGTACAAAAACTTGATAGATTTTACTTTAAATCTAAATTAGGTAAAATTTTATAATTTTTTTTATAAATTCTAATAATTGCAAAAAAAAAAAAAAAGGTTTTTACAAATTGTTTTTATGTTTTTAATTTTTCACCATTTCAATGTTGTTTTTCTCATTTTTTTTTCATTGTTGCACTCATAATCACTTGTCATCGGTGGCCCGTGGCTGGTTGTCTTTTACGGGTCACTACTCTTGGTAATCGCATTGGTAAGTTGGAAGCTCGCTGATCACCATTTATTGTCAGTCACATGCATTTCACATCTTACTCCTTATATCATTGCTTTAGTCACTCTACTACTCCTTATATTGTTGCTTTGTTCATTATATGTATGGGATCTTCTACTTGCACCATTGTTCTTTTACACCTCTTCCACTAAATAATAACCCTTAGATCTATTAAAAATGAATAGTTCAAATCTAAACTATAACAAACTCACGTGCCTCAGTTTCTTCCCTTCTCTCTCTCTCTCCTAGGTAACGTGCATTCTTTTCTCCCCAAATCCATAACGTACACGAACGGTAGAACCACTACCTTTCATTGTCTGTTATTCCTTTGTCGTCAACTCCTTTCATGCTAGTGTCACATTGCATAATTGTCCCACCTTTTTTCACTTCATTGTCACAATTGCGAGCTCGTCAAACTTGTAACATCCCACTTTTCCCTTAGCAAAGATTTCGCATATTGAATCAAGGTACGAACTCTTTAGAGGTTGGAAGCTTGAGGTGCAGGTGTTCGTCATTCACGTGGAGGTGAGTGACTATGCGATAAGGGCGGACAAGTGCAAGATTTTGGAGGGGTCAGCTAGAAATCTGACCGCAGCAAGTAGCAAGGGAGACAAAAGGAAGAGGACCGAGCAGGGAAGCGTCTCGCAGAACTAAAGGAGAGGGCGACCTTCTCCAGCCCTACAGAAATAAGTTTCGAAGGTGTGGAAAGAGACGAGAGAATTTAAGTAACGGATAGGAGCGTATGAGTGTTGGAGCATATTCTGTTGGGGAAAGTAAAAGCTCGCGAGACTAAGTTCTGAGAATGCATGGCGGAAAAGGCTTAGGGAGCAGGTGAGGAAAACAAGAGAATTAAGAGAAGAGTGTATGAGAGGATATAAAGATGGAGTGAGGTGTGGAAGTAAAGTAAATAAGTCTTTTAGGAGGAAACGTACATAGGAAAAACTAGGGAAGAACGCAAATAAGGATGTAAGTGCAAGCATAAATTTAAGAAGATTGAAGGAAGATGAAGAGGATTGAGTATGAGAGCAACGGATGCAATTCAGGTCTCACCTAGGGAAGCATGAAAGATCAAGATGCTTTAGAGTGGAGACGAGTAAGTGTACAAACGAGAGCANTGCTTTAGAGTGGAGACGAGTAAGTGTACAAACGAGAGCAAGATGCAGTCCGAAACAATTGAGATTAGGATGACGGTAGGTAAAAGCCTTAGTGGCAAAGCGGAGGACCAGAGGATTTAGCCACGCTGAAATTTCAGGGTGAAATTCCAGTAAGGGGGATAGAATGTAACATCCCGCTTTTTCACTGTACGAATATTTAGTGTAATAAATAATTATAGGTTGATTAGGAAGGCGAGAAAATTAAATTATTACCTTTAACTCCTAAGGATCGTAGTTAAAATTGAGCTTTCGTGACCTCGCAGATTTTCCCCGAGGCTTAGGACGATTTCTGGACCAATTGGGAATTTTTTCAGATACCGAAAGTAATCGTAAAATACACGAATAAAATAATAATTCCCTGAATACCTCCACCGAACTCAAACTACCAATAAGGAAAATTAGTATATTGCGCGGGTACGTCCGAAATATTTTTCGAAAAATTGTACGTGAAGTACTGGGACTGCAAACGACAAAACGCGATCAAACATGATCAAAATTAGACTGAAGGGGGTCATGCTTATCCATAAGTTAGATATTTATATACAATATATTATTATATAATATAATAATAACTATGAATAGTAATAATAATAATAATATATAATATATATAATATAATAATCATAATTACAAAATAATATATATATATACACACACACATATATATATATCTATCTGTGTGTGTATGTATGTATAAGGCGGTGGGGGGCCTATAAATACCCCCCGACGCCATTTCCATTCGTTTTCTTTCCTGAAGCATTACGCGTCATTGCTTCTTTTTCTTTCTTTGGTTGTCCGTTTGTGCACTACTGTGATGCTGCTGGACGCTGGAAAAATAGCAGGATTGTCATGGAAGTGCTCAGAGAATTTTTCTCTTCACTTCTACCGTTTCCAAACTGGATTTGGAGGTGGGTAGTCCGATCACTCCTGTCTATGTGGGTTTTATCTGTATGTTTATGTATGTATTTTTGAGTAGGAAAAATTAGAAATGTTATGAGAAAACTATTGAGTTAAAGATGCATGAAGGATTTTTAGAAATTTTGAGGTTAGGAAAATATAACTGTGCTGGTTGGAACTGTGTAGGAAGCCTCAGTAAGCACTGAGAAGTGCAATTCAATTTTGGGACGCTGTAGCGGTCCTGTGCCCGCTCAGTGGCCACGCAGGACCGCTGAGCCGCTTAGCACAGAATGAGATGTTGAGCGGCTACATAGGTCCGCTGAGCAGCCTCACGCAGGACCGAGTGTAACACCCTAGCTAACTGCATACCCTCGAGTAGTACGCAATGCTCACTAGGTTGTTAATCATTTGGTGGGATTACTTATAGTCCTTTATTATCTTTTGAAAATACAAGATTAAGGAAAATATGGATCGTTTTAAAACTTTTCCACTTGTTACTTTATATGCAAAATATGAGCCGCGCGTGAATCAAAACATATAATACAAACGATAGAGCGGAAGCTTAAGAGTAATAATCGTTACTGGCATAAATAATCACATACACAAGTATCTGGTACATCACAAATTACAACCATCAGAGTATCATAATAGTTTACATATACAAG
>QANU01098267.1:10496-25939 GCA_003254905.1 Nissolia schottii
AGTGCATATATGCAAAGAAGTCATCAATTAATCTCTCGGTAAGGCTTTTGGTAACTTTGGTTTTAAGCAAGACAAGTGATCTATCGGTTTGCATGTTCTTGAATGTAGAGAAGAATCATATATATGCCATAAATGACTATGTATATGTGTATATATATATATATATATATATATATATATATATATATATATATATGTATGTATGTATTGTTACACTAATCCAATGTTCCAAATCCCTCAGCACAGTCATGTAAGATTATTTCATAATTTCATAAAGATATGGTTCATGTATCTTATAGTGATACTAACTCTAATTAAAGGGAATCAAGATGATAACAATTGATTCTATAAGATATGATAGAGTTAGGGGGGGTATTTTAGTAAAACCGACCCTCCCCTCTCCATTATAATTAAGATGACATTACTCAAAGAAAGAGACAACCATGTTTTAAGGATTCCAAAGAATTCAGTAAACGTTAGGGTTTGAGGTCTACCGCTCTTCTCATCATCAGAAGGGGTTGTAAAGATCAAAGGAAGAGAGCGGAAAAGAATTTATCAATTTCATTCAATCACGATATGGATCCGGGTATGTACCTCTCATTCTTAACCTTATTTACAATGTGATAATCATAAATTTCAAGATCGTTGTTTCCATAAATTGTCAATTGGAAAATCACAACTTACATGTGGTGTCAGAGCTCTTAGTTATAAAATTTATGATTACCCAAAAAAAATTGTATTATTTATTTGGTTATTCAATTTTTTCCCAAATGTAATGAATCCTAATTTTGAAAATTGGGAATGTAATGTGTTATTTATTATTTAAATTTTTTCCCAAAATTATACGAACCCTAATTTGAGAATTTGGGAATTTTTAATTAATTCCTGAATCCTAATTTGGGGAAGTTGGGAATTCACTGAACCCTAATTTGGGAATAAAATGTTTTCCTTTCGGATTGCTCTCCTGCGTCTCCGGAACGGCTTCACCCTCTCCATGAAGCACAGCAACGTTCAGATGCACCACCAGCAGAGAAGGTTGGCGTCCTTCACGGGAGACCCATGCAGCTGTGTTCACGGCGTGGGTCCTGTGGACAACAGCGTCTCCTGCCGCTTGAAAGGTTTGCGGTGGTGGTGTGGTCTGGCGGTGGGAGAGAGAGCGGGGTCGCGGGGAGAGAGAGAGGATGGTGGCGCCGTTGTTCAACCACCGAAAGGTTGCCGCGCTGTAGGAATGCCGTGATGGTTGTACTTGTGCTGCTGCCAATTGATTTGAGTGGCATAGATATGGGTAATGGTGGCTGCTGCACTTTGCTTCTGCAACTCTCGTTTTTTTATCATTTTTATTTTTGTTGGGTAAAAAACAAAGTTTTGTTTAAAGTATTATGGGCTGATGCATTATGTTTTGGTCATTGGTCAAAGCAAGTGGAGTTTTTTTTAATTGTGTATGGACCACAAAACTTTCTGTTTTGTGTATGGACCATTTTTGGTCATAACAGTTTTATCATTTTATTTTGCTGAATGAGCCACTGTTTTTTGCCAAAACACAAACTGGTTTTTTTTTGTTTGATGGGCCATTTTGTCAAAACGGGAATGGGTTTGTTTTGAAGAAAATGGGCTTGAGATTTCATTGAAATTTTGTCTGATGGGCTCATAAAAGATCAAAAGGCTAAGGGCCCTTGTCAATTATTGTTTTGTTAAAGTCGGCAAATAAAGGATCATGGGCCTTTTTGTTTTGATGTTAAATCAAATATTTTCTGCCTATGTTATTATTTTGCAAAATGGGCCCGCTTTAATTTGTGAATAAAATTTAGGATGGGCTAATAAAAGTTTTTGGGCTAATAATTAATATTTTAGCCAGTACGAAAATTAACTGTAATAAGTTAATATTTAGAAAATTTAAAATTTGCGATTTTTCGCAATTAAATAAAGGAATCATTAATTATTATGCTAGAAGGTTGCCCAAAGGTGAACCATTGCTTATAATTAATGATATTATAGTGACATATTGACATAACTATAAGAGGTCAATATTTACTGAATTTATTTTGTGATTATTCAAAATTAAATAAAGGAATCATTAATTATTATGCTAGGAGGTTGCCCAAAGGTGAACCATTGCTTATAATTAATGATATTATGGTGACATATTGACATAACTGTAAGAGGTCAATATTTAGTAAATTCATTTTGTGATTATTCACAATTAAATAAAGGAATCATTAATTATTATGTTAGAAGGTTGCCCAAAGGTGAACCATTGCACATAATTAATGATATTATGGTGACATATTGACATACTTGTTGGACGTATTTGTATATCCAAAGATAACATACATGTTGGCTTGAGTGTGGTTGATATATATTATATTTTGAAATTATGGATTTAAGTATCACCCAAAGGTGAACTTAGATACATAAATGAAAGTTGTTATTTGAATCTATTAAAGTTACTCAAAGCATTAATGTATGAGCTTGTATAAAATCTTATGGCTTCCGTGAACGTGTATGGTGCAGTCAATGGTATTTTCAAGTTCAATGGGTTGAATTATGATGAGCAGTTTGAACAAATCCACTTCCATTTGGGCTTTATGGATTTGGACCTCACATTAATAATGGATAAAACCGCAGCCAGTACTGAGACTAGTTCAGAAGAGGATAAAAACCTCTATCATGCTTGGGACAAGTCTAACCGGCTAAGTGTGAGCTTGATGAGAATAACATTGACTGATAATGTTAAACCATCTCTGCCTAAGACAAAAGATGCCAAGGCATTTATCGCAAAGATTAAGGAATACTCTCAATCGGACATTACTGACAAGTCCATTGTGAGCAGCTTGATGAATGAGTTGCCGACCAAGAAATTTGATTGGTCACAACCCATTCATGATCATGTGACTGGAATGGAAAATTTATCAGCAAAACTGAAATCAATGGGCATGGATGTGAGTGAGTCCTTTCTAGTACAGTTCATAATGAACTCACTGCCTCCTGAGTTTGGCCAGTTCCAGGTGAATTACAACACCATTAAGAAATGGAATTTTAGGAAATTAAGGCCATGTCGATTGAAAAGGAAGGGAGATTAAAGAAGATGAAGGATCACTCTCTCCAATCTCACATTTCATGATGTTGAACGTAATGAGAATTCTGCTTTCTTATGGCAGCAAAGGTTAGGTCACATTTCCAAAGAAAGGATGTTGAGGTTATCTCAATTAGATTTTGATGATTGGGATATATGTGTGGATTGCATTAAAGGCAAGCAAACCAAGCATATATCGAAAGGTCCTGCCAAGAGAAGCAGTCAACTCCTTGAGTTGATACACACTGATATATGTGGTCACTTTGACACTCCATCTTGGGGTGGTGAAAGGTATTTCATCACTTTTATTGATGACTTCTCACGTTATTGTTATTTGTATCTACTGCATGAAAAGTCTCAATTAGTGGACGTCCTTGAGACGTTCATTAATAAAGTGAAAAGGCAATTGGATAGAAAAGTAAAAGTTGTGAGGTCTGATAGAGGTGGTGAATATTATGGGAGGTTTAATGAAAGAGGACAATGTCCTAGTCCATTTGCAAAGTTCCTCAAAAGTCAGGGCATATGTGCACAGTACATAATGCCCGGTACATCACAGAAAAATAGTGTAGCTGAAAGGCGAAATCGTACTCTTATGGAAATGGTTAGGAGCATGATAAATCATAGTAATGTACCTCCATCGTTGTGGATATATGCATTAAGATCCGTTGCGTATCTACTTAACAGGGTTCCTAGTAAGGCAGTTCCTAAGACTCCTTATGAACTGTGGACAGGAAGGAAACCCAGTTTGAGGCACCGTCATGTTTGGGGTTGCCCAGCAGAAGTAAGGGTATATAATCCACACGAAAGGAAGCTTGATGCAAGAACCTTCAGTGGTTATTTTATCGGCTATCCTGAAAAGTCAAAGGGGTACATATTTTATTGCCCTAATCACAGTACGAGAATAGTTGACTCTGGTAATGGTAGGTTCCTTGAAAATGGTCAGTTCAGTGGGAGTGAAGAATCACGAAAGGTGGATATTCAAAGAGAACCGTGTAGAAATCCCTACACCTAGTGTTTCTCCTCAGGTTGTTGTACCTTTTGTTGTATCACAGTCACACAACATTCCAGGGCAACAAATCAATGTTCCAAACCCACAAGATGAACATATGGATAATGAACCAACCAACGATGTGCAAGTCACTAATAAGCAAATGGTGGATGAACCGCAAGTAATATCTTTGAGAAAGTCTGAAAGGCAGAAAAGACCAGCTATTTCAGATGACTATATGGTTTATTCACTTGAGCCTGAATGTGACTTAAGCATCGATAAAGATCCAGTCTCATTCAAGCAAGCCGTGGAATGTGGCAATTTTGAAAAGTGGCTCAATGCTATGAAAGAAGATTTGAAATCAATGGATGACAATAAGGTTTGGGATCTAGTCTAGTTGCCGGAAGGTTCAAAGCGAGTATGTTGTAAATGGGTCTTTAAGACCAAACTAGACTCGAAAGGCAACATTGAAATATGTAAGGCTAGACTTGTCGCCAAAGGTTACACTCAAAAGAACGGCATTGACTACAAAGAGACCTTCTCTCCAGCTTCAAAGAAGGTCTCTTTGAGAATTGTTATGGCCTTGGTGGCTCATTACGACCTAGAGCTTCACCAGATGAATGTAAAGACCTCCTTTCTTAATGGTGACTTGGAAGAAGAGGTTTATATGGATCAACCCGAAGGGTTCTTGACCACAGGAAAAGAAAATTTGGTGTGTAAGTTAAAGAAGTCAATATATGGACTAAAACAAGCTTCCCGACAATGGTATCTTAAATTCAATGATACTATCTTGTCATACGGTTTTGTAGAGAACACTGTTGATCAGTGTATATACATGAAGGTTAGTGGGAGCAAGTTTATTATATTAGTTCTATATGTTGACGATGTTCTTCTTGCTGCGAATGATGTTGGCTTGTTACATGATGTAAAGAAATTCATCTCTAACAAGTTTGAAATGAAAGATATGGGTGAGACATCCTATGTGATAAGAATAGAAATATTTCGTGAACGATCACAAGGAGTATTGGGATTGTCTCAGAAGGGCTATATCAATAAAGTATTAGAGAGATTTAGAATGGAAAGTTGCTCTTCAGGAATAGTTCCAATCTAGAAGGGAGATAAGTTTAGCCAAATGTAGAGTCCCATAATGAATTGGAACGTAAGGAAATGGAGTGTATTCTTTATGATTCTGTGGTTGGGAGCTTGATGTACACTCAAACATGCACTTGACCAGATATAAGTTTTGCTGTTGAAATGTTGAGCTGGCATTAAAGTAATCCCAGAATAGACCACTGGAAAGCTGTAAAGAAGGTCCTTAGGTATTTGCAAGGCACCAAGTATTACATGCTCACTTACAGAAAATCAAATAGCCTTGAAGTAGTTGGCTACTCAGATTCAAACTATGCAGGGTGCATAGACTTCAGGAAATCCACATTTGGTTATGTCCTTCTACTAGCTAGAGGGACTGTTTCATGGAAAAGTGGGAAATAGTCTATCATTGCTACTTCTACTATGGAGGCTGAACTTGTGGCATGCTTCGAGGCCACAGTTCATGCATTATGGTTGTGGAATTTTGTCTTATGGCTTAGTATTATCGACAACATAACTAAGCCACTAAGAATTATTGTGACAATTCCGCAGTTGTCTTCTTCTCGAAGAATGACAAGTATTCCATTGGTGCAAAACACATGGATTTAAAGTACTTGTCAGTTAAGGAAGAAGTGCAGAAACAAAAAGTGTCAATTGAGCATATTGGTACAGGATCAATGATAGCGGATCCGCTAACCAAAGGGTCACCGCCCAACATGTTTACTGGTCATGTTAAAGGTATGGGCATTATTGATAAGTCCTTTTTAGCTTGATATGTATACATATGTGTGGATCTTGCTCGTATTGTTATGACACTTATGAATTCAATTAAAGTTATGTTTCTGCCTTTATTTATTTGTTATTCACATTATATTATGTACATGTATTGTTCTGTGTAATAACATGTTATGGACATTAAAGTCAAAGGTCATAATGTACCTTGATTAAAGTTATTTGGGTTGAGTTGCTTGTGATGCATGGAAGGGAACATGTCGTTTCTTATTGGCATTGACCGCCATGATTCAACCAGCTCAATTCAATGAAAGATGATGGCTTGAGTTCTCCAATGTAAAGTACGCGCTTATAGTTATTGGATCTTCAAGTCGTCACATGGACCAAGTGGGAGATTGTAAGATTATTTCATAATCTCATAAAGATATGGTCCATGTATCTTATAGTGATACTAACTCTAATTAAAGGGAATCAAGATGATGGCAATTGATTCTATAAGATATGATAGAGTTAGTGGGGGTATTTTAGTAAAACCGACCCTCCCCTCTCCCTTATAATTAAGATGGCAGTACTCAAAGAAAGAGACAACCATGTTTTAAGGATTCCAAAGAATTCAGTAAACGTTAGGGTTTGAGGTCTGCCGCTCTTCTCACCATCAGAAGGGGTTGTAAGGATCAAAAGAAGAGAGAGGAAAAGAATTTATCAATTCCATCCAATCACGATATGGATCCGGGTATGTACTTCTCATTCTTAACCTTATTTACAATGTGATAATCATAAATTTCAAGATCGTTGTTTCCATAAATTGTCAATTGGAAAATCACAACTTACAAGCCACAGTTTACAGTGTTGTCGTTGCATCATTTGCGAATCTGTCGTCTCTGCATGAACACCATTTGTAGATCCATATTCCTGTTGCTGCGTTTCGCTAAAATAATTTCTTGCTTCTTTTTTTTTAATTTTATTTTTAAGTGATATTTTGTATTTTTGTTGTTCAAATATTGAAATTAGTTGCATTAGGCTTGTTCTACTTTCTTTTTCCTTTTTCTCTGGGGTTATTTATGAATTGTTGGCTCTATTTTAAAAGATAAAATTTACTAAGGGTAAAAATGTAAATTGGCATAACTGAATCAATTCAATACTTTTTTTTTAATACAAAATTCTAAACATAATAATTGATTTACAAATCAATTCAAATCTCATTTTATATCATTAGCTCCAAACATAGAATTTAATTTACAAATTAAATCATTTCTCATTTTATTTAATTCAAAACCCGCCCTAAATGCATTGAAGCTCTAGACATAATGTCATTCACTCTATTTTGGCAATACCTATGTTTTGCGGTCCAATAATAAAATTTTTGAGATATTCTTGTATAAAGAGCTATTTTTGAGATACTCATTTATTTATATATATGTGTGTGTGTATGCACCAAATAATATCACAACAAAAAATGTCTCAACTAGACCTTCTTCCACATCAAAATCCAAAAGAAAATGGGGATGATGGAGAAAAACTAATCTTTAATCCATCTTTCATGTCATGCCAAACCAAGATATCATCCAAGTTCATAAGGCCAAATCATGAGAAACCATGCCTAACCTTACAAGAACTACAAGTTCCAGAAATTGACTTGAAGGCCTTTCTCTCCGGAGATCCGCAAGCAATATCAACCGCGTGCTCCAAAGTGAATGAGGCATGCAAGAAGCATGGATTCTTTCACGTTGTCAACCGTGGAGTCGATCCCGAGATCACAATTGAAGCTCATAAGCTCATCAACGATTTCTTTTGCATGAAAATTTTGAAGAAGCAAAGGGCTCAGAGAAAGAGTGGAGACCATTGCGGGTATGCTGATTGTAACATCCCACTTTTTCCTTAAGAGGAGTTTCGTGTAATTAATATTGTGTGCGGTTATGTAATATGTATAATATATAATGAAGTACTATTATATATTAGCATAATGTAGAAAAGTGATAACAAACTATAAATATTTCAAATTATATCCATAAAATGTATAGTAACATGATTAAATGTAGTAATAATTATAGACGAAATTAAAATAGCTTATAGATACAGAGTAATATATAAGAGATGCATATGGCTAATGGGAATAAATAAAAACAATGACATAATTGCATTAATTATATATTAACACAAGAAAATGAGATCATGATATAATAACATAAGTAAGTTAAAGATAATTCGACAAATTATAACATAAAGATAATGGTAGTATTAGATAACAAAAAAATTTAAGTAATTATAAAAATGAATGATAAGAGTATACAATTATTATAGCTAACAACATCAATATAAGAGAATTATATTAAAATAAATTATTGAATATTTATTATAATAATAAAGTAGTAAAACATGCTATTTTAAGTCATGGAAACAATATGTAATTGTCAGTAATGTATATAAGATAGTACCATATATATATAAAAAAATCAACTTAGAACACAAACATATATATATATATATATATAGCANAGCTTCAGTCACCAAGCTCTTTCATTCTCTTCTTTTAACTCCTATTGCTTCTTTTATCAACGTGATAAGACAATCCGTATTGATGATATCAATAACAAATAAATAACAATAGTTTGAATAAAAATTTAAGATGATAATAATAATAATAATAATAATAATAATAGCAATACAAATTAGCAAACAAATCCTCCTATGGCTACTCATCCACGGCAGCTTTAGGCAATGATGCCATAGAAATTCCCTTCATAAATGTGATTGACCCCCGAATCACATGCATGCTGCCACCTAATCCGAATTGCTACTCCAGGTGTTTTCGTAAGAGGAATGGCGATGAGTAGAGGGAGGGATGAGGGATGGAATGCTCTGCTTTGCTAACTCAACAAGGATTCCTATAAGATAGGGAGAGCCTCAAGGAACCAAAACACACCACACCACTCAACCTTTTATTCATCTTCTCCCAGCGTCCATTCCCTTAGCACCGTAGCCACCCCTAGTTCCATTTCTCTCACCTTGCTTCCCTTCTTGCTTAGCTAAACACTAGAGAGAATCGAAGCTTCCCCACTCACTTTCCCACTTCTTATCTCCTCTTGCATGTATCCTTGGAGGCCAAGGCTTGCCACCGAAGGGCCGTCCTGGTCACCACCATCCATTTTCGTATCATTTCCTTGCAAGGAAAGCATCAAGACAGCCGCAGCTTAGCCGCGGGTTCTTGCTCTTACCTCTCGACTTCGAAGGATAACTTGCGGGAGCCAAATCAGGGAGAACCGAAGCCCGAGAGACCAAGGTCTGAAGTTCCTAAAGCATTCCGTGTGGAAACCTCTCCTCAAGCGTGCAAGAGCCCCTCCTACTGCCTTCGGACTGCCCACCGAATTAAACCAAGTGGGTAAATCAATCTCGAGCTCCTCTTATGGTGCTCTAATTTGAGAATAGAAATGTGTGTGGTTATGTGTTAAATCCTTGCTTGGTTGCTGATTGAATTTTTGAGAATTGTCCTAAATAAAAACTAGTTGAATCCATGCTGTGTGCTGTTATACAATCTCGGAAAAACATATGCCTAGTAAGCCTTGGAAATGAATCTGCATATGCTGGAAACAAGTGAGGTGAATTCTTGGCCATTGATGGAACCGTGGCTTGTGTGATGGATTGCATGCATAAATAACTTAGTTAGCAACATAGATATGTGATTATTATGTTTCTGTTACTGTTGGAGCTGCGTATGTATATACAAATTAATTTGCAAAGGGAAGAATGGGTTAAAGTTGCGTTAATGTGCTGTTAGATTGATTGCATGTGTCATTATATTCATCTAAATAAATTAAGATAAAAACATAATATGCTAGGTGCTGTTTGTATAAGTAGAGATGTTGTTGTGTTCATTAAGTTAAGTTGAGATATAAAATATAGAATGTGATGTGCTGTTAATATTGATGAATGTGTAATTAAATTTTGACTAGTTATGAATGGCATGGAAAAATAATGCTCTAAGTGCTGTTTTTGGGAGCAAGAAAGTGCTATGAGTAATTGAGTGTATGTAAGTAGGAGCTGAAATGTTGTTTAATCAAGAACACTAAATAATTGTGGGTAACTGCTGTCTAAACCATTCTTGGATGGTTCTAGACCTCTTTTATGTGTTGGAAAACCTGCTGGCATGAGTGCAAATTTCTTGCTTGGTTGTTGACTGAATTTTGTGAAGAATTGTTCTAGGGAAATTTTGTGGAATCCGTTTCTTGAGAGTGCTGTGGTTGTCCCTTGTGATTATGCAATCCATGGGGAGAAATTATGCATGGTGTACCTTGTAATATAATTGCATATGCTGAGACTAAATTGTATAATTCTTGAGCATTGGTGGAACCGTGGCTGGTGTGACGGCTTGCATGCATAAATAAGTGGGTAAATTCAGCTTAGACCATCTTGGGTGGTTCTAAGTTTCACTTATATAATCGCATGAATAATAGTAGTGTTATATGTGTTAAACAGGAGTTGCATGTGTGCTAAATGCTGTGAGGAAGGAGGGGAATTGGTTAAAATATTTTTAGAGAAAAGCTAAGTGAAAACCGTAGCTAGTAGAGATTGTGGTGTGGGTGATGTGTGGCCGTTCTTGAAGCTGACATTGTTTGGAGAATTGATTTAAATTTGAAGGCTGGTTATTAAGGCTACCGGTGCCCCTTTAAACTCTAGGCTAAAATGAAAATAATAAAGGTGTGGTAGAATAGCACTAAGGGATGTGTTTGTGCTTGTGTTGTGCTTGCATGGCTGTTTTAAAAAGGAAAATCTTAAGAGAATTTTTAAGCAGGAATACATAGTATGCAAGGATGCTGTTTTGAGATGGTTAAGTATACTAATTTGATTATCAAAAATAAATTGGTATGTGTAAGTACTGTTAGTAATAGTTAAAGGTGCTAATTGTTTATCTAAATCCATGAGTATGTGTTTGCATTCTTGATATATATGTGTGGAGATCTTGAGGAGAAAAATGATAGGAAAATTTATGTATTAGTTAAGTGCTGTCACCACTAGTAAATGTGCTGTTGGGCTGTTTCTATGTGCACTATAATTTTCTTAGTTAAGAAGAATGTGCTAGAACTATGTTAATGTGCTGTTGGGCTGTTTCTGTGTGCACTATAATTTCTTAGTTAAGAAAAATGTGTTAGAACTAGGTTAATATGCTGTTGGGTGTTGTATGTGCATTGTAAAATTTTATGTTTATGAAATAGGTGATATAATGAAGGTCTAATGCTGTTTGGTTGTTAGTGTGTGCATTAGAAATCTTTCTAGTCATGAAAAATGGAAGATAGCTATGCTCAAAAGCTGTTGGGTTATTGGCACGTGCATTATGAATTTTTCTAGTTATGAAAAATATGATATATCTATGTCCTAATGCTGTTGGGCTGTCAGTATTTGCATTATAAATTTTCTAGTTGTGAAAAGTGTGATATAACTATGTTCTAATGCTGTTAGGTTGTTGGTATATGAAAATATAATATGTTGAGATGCTGTTTGTACTAGTTGAATGTGCTATTTTGTTCATCTAAATAAACTGGTAAATGAAAATACAATATGTTAAGGTGCAGTTAGTACTAGTTAAATGTGCTATTTTGTACCTCTAAATAAATTGGTATGTGAAGATATAAAATGTTAAGGTGCTGTTGGTACTAGTTAAATGTGCTATTTTGTACATCTAAATAAATTGAAGTAAGAAAATGTTAGCATGTTTTTAAGTGCTGTTTGCTATTAATTGGAATTTTGTGCTCATGAGAAAAGTTAGCATAATTCAAGCTAAATTACTATTTGTGGCTGTCGCATGAGTAGATAAAGTTCTAGCCAAATGAAACATGACAAATTATGTTATAATGCTATTTGGAGCTGTTGCAGGTGTCCTTTAATTATCTAGCCAAAGTGATATGTGAGAATGTTTTCCTTTAATTATCTAGCCAAAGTGATATGTGAGAATGCAACATGTTAGAAAGTTGTTAGGATAATTGTATGTGCTATATCAATTGCCTAATTAATTTGGAGTATGGGATTCTAATGTGCTAAAATGCTGTTTGGGCTAGTTGCTCGTGCTAGTTAATTATCTAACTGATTTAGTGTATGAAATTATAATATGAAAATAAGGCTGATTGAATGCATACCAGGTGCTATTTTGATTTTCTAAGTTAATGTGGTGTATGGAATCATAATATATTGAAAGACTATGTGAGTGAAATGCGTGTGCTATTTNATCTGTCATTTCATGCATTATAAGGTATAGGTCGTCAGCACGCAATGGGACGACCTTAGATAATTAGAATCAGACACCTAATATAATCAAAGACCATAATTGAACTTAGGAAAATTGAAGTATCTTAGGGAGGTCCCTACTACAATGAGTACGGAAGACCTTAGCAGTTATAAATTCCTTAGATATGAAAATACTCTATCTCCTGGCACGTCCAAAGGACAAGCCCCTCGCCAGTCCCACCAGGTGGATTGGTTTACGACAAACACAGGCCTACGCCTGTGCGTATGACTACCGTCATAGCCAAAGAAAAGACAAAAACACTTAAAGAAAGTCATGAGTCATACAAAGTAAAGAAAGGAAAGAAAGAAAGAAGTAATTCTGTCCCCAAGTGTGGACGAAATGAGCATGTCCCCAAGTGTGGACAATACGAGTCCACTCCTGGCCTTGTCGCTAGGGTAGGCCCCTCACCATCCCGCCAGACGGATGGTCGTTCCCCCTCGTTGTCGATAACATTACGCCAAGTGCGGTTGTGGTTAGCTACCGCTCAGGTAATCAGTGCTGCCTGGTCGTCAACGACGCGGAAAAATAAGTTGGTTGTACTCCGAATGGGGACGACGGTCCCATGGTCTACAAAGGAGAATGATGGACACAAAGTATCAAGAAGGACGCTGCCAATGGCGCGTAGGAGAATTATTAGAAATCCCTTTTATGCATGCATGATGAGTTTTATATATATACACACATATGTATGTTTTGTATGATTGGAATTGCTTGGCATAAAGTTATGTTATGGACTGCTCTAGCATAATTTAGGTAGTACTTAGAGTGCTTGAGTTCGAGGAGTGACGATATAAAACCAAGCACGAGTGGGCACAGTTAATACCTAGGATAAATATTAGTATATCCCCTCGTCACCTAGTAAATAGGGCTACTCAGGATTAGTAAGAATAAAATAAAGTAGAGAATTTAGTATGCATGACACTTAGAGAACTCCTGAGCGGCCTGGATCATAATTGAGTAAATAAGGAATAGATAGTGGCCTGGAATCCCACTGAGAGCGAAATGTTCTCATCCCCCACTCACTTATGATTCTAGGTGAGTACGACAAGTACGCGAGAGCAGAGGAAGCAGCAGAAAACAACTGAAGAGCCTTGGAGACAAGAGACTTCAGGGAGGCAACAGGATTGCATTTCCGAACTACACGTGTAGGCATTCTATATTAGCTAAATGGATTTGTTGCCGTTAGCTTTTGATTGCAGTACTTGTAATAATGAATTATAAGCATATGTGCAAATATTTATGGACCAGTATGTATTAAGTACATTTATACAAGTATGTGGTGAGTTATTATCTGGTATGCTATTTAACGCCTAAGTCTTGTAGACCCTATCGCTTGATTTTATATATTACCTTCATTCACACGCACGGCTCATACCTTATGTTTTGATAAAGAAATGAAAAGTTTTAAATTGGTCCATATTTTGAGTAAAGAGATATTTTCTAAAGTTAATATAGGACTATAAGTATTTCAACCAAGTAGATAACAACCTAGTGAAGCGTGGTTTACGACTTAAGCGTAAGCTAGCTAGGTAGGGTGTTACATAGAATGTATGTCTAAAAAAATGTTTTACAATATCGCTAGATCAGGACATATAGGATTAATTACATTAAATACTACTTGTATAAAATACATAGGACTAATTACATTAAATATATAGGATTAATTAGATTAAATACTACTTGTATAAAAATTGTAGAATATATAAAAAGAAAATTGCCCGCACCGGAGTTTGGTATAGCGACACATGTATTTAATAGGTTTTTCGATTACATTACATAGGAGGATAGGATATAGAATTATCATGTAGGACATAAGATTATGCATATATTGCATTAATATAATATATTAAATTAAATATATAGGATTAAATTACATTAAATAGGATTTATATAAAAATTATAGAATATATAAAAAATTGTCATATGGGCACGGGAGGATAAGAATAGCGACAAGTGTACAAAATAAATTTTTTGCTTATATTATATACGATTATATAGAATTATATATGATAGGATATATGATTATATTATATAGGATTCATCGAGTGTTGTTTTTTTTTTTTGGGTATACATTCCTAATTTGAGGTTGATATGCTAATAGAAATACATACATACATGTGTGTGTATATATATATATATATGTTGAATTACTTAAACCAATAAAACTAATTTATCTCTAAAAAAAATTTCTGGGGTTCCTTTTGGTCTTTGAAACTATAAGCATTAGTCACTTTCGTATTTAAATTTTAAAACTTAATTTTTTAATCTCTAAAATTATAAATCATAAGTAAAATTAGTCATTCATTCTATTATAATTATCGTGTCGTCACATTTTCATTGATTTAACGTATTAAATGACAACTGCTGGAATTATAAATGAATTATGCTAATACCTAAGATCAAGGTTATTAAACTCGATAGTTTAAATAAACTCGTGAACTCTCACTAAACTTGACAAGGGAGTAATTTAATCCTATATATTTAATGTAAAATCATAAACTCGTAAGAGCTTACGAATTAACTTGAAAGTTTAACAACCTTGTTTAAGACTGCAAACATGGTTGTGGGAGCAAATGCAATTGCAAATGAAGTTGTAATATCAACTAAGATTTACAATCCTAAGGCTAAGTTTGGTATTACCCAATATGGGCATTAGTTGAATTAGTAAAACATGGTAGTTAATTTAGTTATTTTCTTATAAGTCTATTAGGACCGTTAGTTTGTTAGTTAAGAAGTTGAGTTAACAGTACAGTTAACAAGCTGATCAAGGAGACTCTGTATAAGTCATTCATGTAACTAATTCACTCAATTTTTTGGTTGAATGATCGCAAGTGTGATTTTGTCATCTCTCTGTTGGTTCACTTCGTGTGGAGTTTGTTGTTTTGTCATGGTATCGCGAGCTTCTCAGTAGGATGAAGCGTTGTCATGCTTCCGTTGTCATCTGTGGTGGTTCTAGTTAACAAAGTTTACAAGTAGAACAGTATCAATTTCAATCATAGGATTTTAAGTCAACTATATGAGATACAATGACTAAGACTTACACAAAAGAGTAAATTCTTTTTTTGTGCGGCTAACTCTATATATATCTCGTACAAGAGCTGCAAAACTCAGAGAAACATTAAAGCCAACTCAAACACTATATCTAAAATCAAATAAAATGTTTTCTTTTCATTTTTTTTGAAACAAGAGAGAAAATTAAAGGAAAAAAATAGTTAATATTAAACAGGTTTTTTTTTCCCTCAACCCCATATAAAGCAAACTAAGTAATAATACAAACAGCATCT
>QANU01098329.1:9020-95846 GCA_003254905.1 Nissolia schottii
AACGCCACGAGATTGCGAAATCATTATTTTCAACTAATATTACAGGAATAAAATTAATATTTGAATTTTATTTCATTTTTATCTCATCTTTTCCTTATTAATATATTCTTAATTATTTATTATGTGACATTTTAATGAAGGGAAAAAAGTCGGGTTGTTACAAAGTGTCAATCATGTCTAGGATCATTCAGTCATGTCTAGGGCCAATTAAAGTGTCAAAAGTATTATTTCATATTCTTATATGATTTTCTTGTTCCTTTCCTTACGAGAATAACGATCAACCCTTTCCACTATTGTATCCTTCGCAACCATTTATCAACAATGGAGCGAGCTATGACCACGTATATATGTATTGCATATGTTTATCATGTCTACGAAATGTCTCATGTCATCGTCAATCTGTCATTCATTGAGCGATGATTCAATCCCTATCAATGTTTTTGTCCCATATAGCGTTGACAATAATACTCCCTTCATTCAGTAGATTCTAGCAATTCAAAACTTGATGAGTTTCACTTTGCAGTAAAGTAGCTTCATATATGATTAGTTTAGTAGTTAGGTTAGAGGGCTCCATTAGAACACAGATAGGAACCGTTAAGCATTATTTATTTCAATATTTATGTAATAATTTAGTTTCTTCATTTAAAAACAAGTTATTTTATTTAATGAATTTTATTATTCATTTAAAATGTACATTTTTATAAAAAAAAAATCATGGGACGTTAGAGATTTAAATAAGAGAATTAGTCTCTTGCGTGCCGGTGACATTTTTAGGTGTCACATAATTTTTTTCAACTTAATAGCATTTGCAATAACTCAGGTAAACAAATTGAAGTCAATGCATGACTAATAGCGTCCCTCGGGTTGTGAGTAAACATCCCAAATGAACCAGGGTCTATAGGATAAGGTTACAAAAGGCCAACATGGGGAACTCGGTTGCTGATGCACAATGGCACAGCCAGGGGAAGAATTGCCTCACAATGAGGAAATGGGCCTGACAGTGAGCCCCATCTCTGCCTACAGAATGTGCTGAGGTGTCCAAACCCCATTGGTAGTGTTGATTTAAGAATGATTTGGAGAGAAAGGAGGATATTTGTAGTGGGGCTGGGCAACGTTTAGGTCATTCTAGAATTTGGATCAATTTGGGAGACTGAGCTATCGCTCAGGCTTTCTTTCTCTACTATTAAGCTTTTACATTCTTCCTCAAGGGGTTTTCCATACTGGATACCTATTGGAGAATAAATAATACTTTTAAGTCTTTTGCATTCTGCTTGTTCGTGTTCAGTTGATACTATCAATTGACACATTGGTCTCCTTGTAGCAATATGAATGGTCCAAGGAATGTTTATGAAAGTAAAATATAAAAAGCAAGTACCATTACTTGTTCTGAAAGTATGCCATGATTATTAGCCACAAGACACGGTAAGTGACCATATTAGCAATAAGGGGCGATAAAATGTATCTATAACGTCTTTCTATAAATAAGTTTTTCTGCAAGAAAGTTCGGAAGTTCTGAATCTGATAAGGTGGCATGGTTAGATTACATGCCATCAGACGCCTCGCCTACGAGACTCTTAATTGCCAAGCAGTCAGTCACCTTAGCAGTCAATTTATTGGTTCATTTTCCAATGGCGCCAATTCAACATCTTGGATAGCCACAAGCTTTGCTTTTCCACCATAATCTTCTGGGAGAACCTCTTCACCAACCTCTCTGATAAACTCCCTTTTCTCATCCTCGTTACTTACAATGACAACCTGCATTCACCATACACAGCCCATGAAAATTATGTTTCATTTGAGGCCAAAAATAGAATATTTACAGATGTTAGATACACACATAAGTAGTCCAACAAAAATTTATGCTTAGCAGCTAGAGTTTTTTCTCTTCACATGAATAAAAAGGTGACTGCGACAGCTTATAAATTATGCATCTAAATCTTATTATAAGCAAAACATCACTCAAAGCATAAACTAACATACAAAGACCAACAACACTAAGTTATATTTTATTTCTCAACGGAAAAGTAAGGATAAAAGTGGTGGTTCTATTAATGACTCAGTTTATCCTCCATTTCAACGGCAATAATACTTCCTTCTAGTTTTGTCAAAGGCTAAGTCTCGTTGTTAAGTGTCTAAGGAAGATGATTGTGTGATGCTAAAATCACCATGTTTTGCGGAGTTGAAGATGTCAGATGTGGATTGAGAAAGACACAGCACCACACTCTCCGCCGGGTTCTGCATCACTCCATCACCACGGACGACATGGCCTTACTTCCCACCACCGCTTTTCAACCCCTTCAAAATTGAATCCTCCAGCCTTTCTCGAGCGAGGCAGTTGGAGGAAATACAACAACGAGATTGTTCTTGGCCTCAATGTATCTAAGTTCAAATTGTTGCTAATGTGTTTAGAAGGTTGCATTCCTGATTAAGTTCAAACTGTTCTGCATGAATTTAAATGTTCAGATCTGGATGGTTAGAATGTGTGATTTTGTTCTAGATCTGGTTGTTTGTAACAGAGGTGTGAGGTATGTTCAAACTTGTCACTAATCCACGATCGCTTTATTTTTTCTTTCGTGGTCCGCCTGTAATAGAGGGCATTAGATTATAATTTTGTTTGGAAAAATCCTCTCAACCACACAAATCAAAGCAAAGGAACACAAAAGAATTAACGTGGTTCGTCCTCAACTACCTACATCTATGGATGAGAAGGTACAAAGTCTATTAAATTTAGGACCAAAATTACAATCACCAATAAACTTCTGCACAACTAAATTTGCAAATCATCCTCCATGGCAACTTTTGCGAAAAAAGTTGCAAACTCTTTATCATGACAACTTTTGAGGACAAAATTACAAATCCTCCACCACACCTCTTGTACCGCCGCTACTCGCGGAACACGCCATCTGACCTCCATGCCAAGAAAACTTTCGACACAAGGAACCCCACATCTGAATCCTCTGCTCCTCTCATCTTTGCTCCCTTCTCATGCCTCAACCAATTCTCCTTACAAGTATTTACAAGCTCACAATAATTTACAAGGTAATCAACTAATTACAATCTCAATCTTAATAATTAATAATTTCTTATTTTATTAAATAAATCTCTCATACTTTTCTACCATATTTTTTTATCATATCAAACAAAATAATCACAATTATTTTGTTGATAATTGCACTTAAAAAATAAATCTAAACTATCAATTATCATATTCCAATATGAATTTGAGTCAAACCCAACAATACCTCCACCTTAAAACAAATTTCATATCTATCTCCACAATATGTAAATTGCCAAGCAAATATTCAACTCAACACATCCTACTTAAACATTTCCCATTAAAAACCCCAGAAACAGATCAGAACCCACTCTAATACCAATTGTTGGGAAAAATCACCTCACTACACATATCAAAACAAAGGAACAAAAGAGAATTTACGTGGTTCGGCCTAACCTACCTATATCCATGGATAAGAAGGTACCAAATCCTTTAAATTTGGAAGCCATTACAATCACCAATAAACAACTTTTGCACTGCTAAAGTTGTAAACCATCCTCCGCGACAATTTTTGCTGACAAGCCCTCTACCATAGCAATTTTTTAGGACAAAGTTGCAAACCCTCTACCACGGCAACTTTTGAGAACAAAGTTGCAAACCCTCCACCACACCTCTTGTATCGTTGCTACTCGCGGAACACACCGTCTGACCTCCACATTAGAAAGACTTTGTACACAAGGAATCCCACATTTGGATTCTTTGCTCCTCACATCTTTGCGTCCTTCTCATGCATCAACTAATTCCCCTTACAAGTATTTACAGGCTCACAACAATTTACAAGACAATCAACTAATTACAATCTCAATCTTAATAATTAATAATTTCTTATTTTTATCAAATAAATCACTCATATTTTTTTTACGATATTTTTTTTTATCATGTCAAACAAAATAATCACAATTATTTTGTTGATAATTACACTTAAAAACACAAATCGCTCAAAAATAGGAAACTATCAATTACCATATCCCAATAGGAATTTGGGTCAAATCCAAAAAATTTATATATTTATATCGATACACAAGATTATTAAAATCGCGTTTTAACTCGTAAAATCGTACGAGTTTACGTTCCTAGATAGTAAAATCGAGCTAACTCGCATGTAAACTTGTTTTTGGGTAAACTCGGCTGAACTCAGGTAAACTCATGTGAACTCACATAAAATCGCGAGTTTACTTGCGAGTTCACGAGTTTACCACAGGAGGATAAAACAAGCAAAACAACATCGTTTTGACTTGCAAAAACGATGTCGTTTTTCACGTCTCTGAGATTTTTGACAAACTTACCAAAACGACGTCATTTTGGCTGGCAAAAACGACGTCGTTTTGCACATCTCTGAGTTTTTAGATTTAGGTTGTTTGTGTTTCAGAGTTTCCATTCACAGTTGCACCTATAATCGTGTTCTGTCGTGCCATCGTGCTCCGTTGTGCTCCTCCATCGTGCTTCGCCGTTGCTTGTGCCCCATCGTGCTCCGTCACTGATCCATTGTATATATTTCATCCTTTGCTCAGAGATCTTTCCCACCACGGTGCGTTGCCTCTGCATCGCTATCTGTGCTTTACTGTTCTGGATTGGAGACATCATCGTCACATACTCACTTCTTGTGATGCTCAGTACTATGGGACTCGCTGGTATCTTCGGTGTTTATGCTGTTGTGTGTGTCATCCCCTCGAAGTCATCACCAAATTATTTGTTGTCGGCTCGAAGCAGGCTACTTCTGTCAAGAATGAGTGACATTGTTCTTCATATACATTTGCTATGTTGGTTGCTCAACCCACCGCCTCTCTCTGGTGTTGATAGATTTTGTTTGTCATAAAGTTTATGTGGAGGAGGATATGTTCTGGTTCAAACATATGTATTATGTATGAATTGAACTTAGAACTCATATATTTCATCTTTATTTGTGCCTTGTTATGGAGTTAAAAGTATTTATAGATTTCAAATTTTATTAAATATATTTTTGTAGCATAATGGTTTTTTAAAATATTTTTTAATACTTTTTTAATAATAGGTAAACTCGTACGAGTTTACGAAGGCTCCACGAGTTTACTTAAAGTCTCAAGTTTGATAACCTTGTCAATACATTCATATAATCTTTTTATTTATAATAATTTTTCGCAGATTCCCACAGGGAATGGGGATTGGAGAAAATTTCACTCCATGGAAAAGATTAGGGTGGGGACAGACAAATCTGAAGGTTCGGGGCATGGATAGGTGTAGTACTCCTCAGCCCATTGCCATCCCTAGTCTACTCATATAGTTAAGAAGTCATTCTTCAAGCATGGTATTTCTCTAGTAGATATGTTAAGACTAAAAGATTGGAAAGTTTTGCTTTTGTTAGCTTTTGCTATTGTAGAAAGTATCTCTTGTCCTCTTCTTGCTTTGTATTCTTCCTTTCTTTGTCTTAATAATTCTTCTTTTTAAAACAAAACAAAAAAAAAAACCTTTAAGCTCGGTAATAAAACATGTATGGAATAAAGGTAGGTCAATCATTCTTAGAACACTCATTCAAAAATCATGATATGGGTTTCATTTCAAATATATCTCCATACTCCGTTAAAAAGGACAAGGGCAAATAATTCAAAACACAATAATCATGACGACGACAACAACAACAAAGTCTTGCTATGCGAGGTTTGGCTACATGGATCAGACAACGCCATAGTGTCATACCATAGACCATGTTCGCATACAAACCATTAATATATAAATTTCTTCTAATAGTTTCATCTATGATTTTTATGTCTCCCTTTACTACCTCTAAATGCGATGCATAAAGCCAATGAATTAGTGTTTCTCACAAGGATTAATTTTCAATTAAGATAGTTAATAAGTACCTTTTCTAGTGTTGCCTTCTCCAGGAAGCGAGAAACTAGTCTCCAAACACTCACAAAAAACCATGGCATGTGTAAAATATAGCACGTTGCTAAACGTTCAGGGTAATAAGCCTGCAATTCAACCAAAAACCAGTTATAAAAAAAAAAAAAAAAAAAACAAAACCTAAGCTGTCTTTACCTCTTCAGAAAGATATTGATGCAGGCCCATAATAATTTGATAGTAATTCAGAAAAGATAAGAAAAGTTATTGTCACAGTTAAAATACAAGAACTGGATGTTCTATTTTGGCATTTTCTATATGCATGAAAACTTCACAATAAACAATGGAAATTCACCTGTAAAAACTGAAATCCAGTTATTAACGCACGTGCATCAATATTTTTATATGAAATATTCTGCAGATCAAGAACTCCAATCAACTTCTCATTACCTATCTCTCTCCCCTTGAAAGAACTGAAGACAAAAAGAATTAGTAATTGTTTATGTATTTTTAGATAAAAGAATTTCATTAAGATGAAGAAGAGATGAAGAAATCCTCTGAAAAGTATCAAAAGTAAAATGAAGAAGAACATCAAAAAATCAAAGCACTCGAATCTCTCAACATATCTGAGAGGGAGATCCCTTTAAAGAGATCGTGACCTTTACCATATGAGGCCAACCATCTAAACTTATCCCAAAGGACCTGCTTGTCCAAAATTTTGTCATTAAAAATGCGAGTTACGCTCTAACCAAGTGCACCAAATAGTGGTACAAAGAGCACATTGCCACAAGGATTTGGCTTCCTTCCTTCTAACAAAGTTTAACTTGCAATGGCAATCTGACTGCATTGCCTAATTATGCATTCAATATATAGATAAAATTACATAGATCATTGGCTGAAATCTAGGCTAACTTTCAAGGATCTCTAGCTTGTTTCTATCTAGGCTGAGTTATAGGGATTGATAGACTGATTCTAATCTATTTAAGGAAATACAATATATGCAATAACAACTATACACATTATTGTAAACCCCTCAAATTGATGTTGGTTTATCTAGAAGCATCAATTTGCTCACAACAAACTGGTGCTGTTGTCTAGTGTGAGACTTAGCGAATAGATCAACAATTTGTAACGTTGTGGAGACGTGAGGAAGAGAAATAACTCGAGTATCAACAACCTCCCAAATATAATGGCAGTCCACTTCAATATGTTTGGTACACTCAAGGTAGACTAGGTTGGTAGCAATTTGAATTGCACTTGTGTTATCTGCATGAAGGGAAGTGGGGTTAGATTGCAAAAAGCCTAGCTTATGCAACAATCCCCGAAGCCAAGTAATTTCGGAACATGCAGCAAACATAGCGTGGTATTCTAACTCATTTGAGGATCTAGAGACACTATCTTGCTTCTTACTCTTCCATGAGATCAAAGAGTTCCTGAGAAAGATGCACCAACTAGTGACAGATTGACGAGTATTACAACATGCTGCTGAATTTGCATCACTATAAGCAGCAAGGTTCATAGAGGAACCAATAGAGAAAAATAAACCACGATAAGCAGTACCCTTGAGATATCGAATGATACGTCGAACAATAGCCATGCGTATCTGTCTTGGGGAGTGCATAAATTGATTAACTTGCTGTACAAGAAAAGAGATATAAGGTTGTGTTATTGTTAAGTAGTTGAGACTGCCCTCTAGTTGCCGATACAACAAAAGATCTGAGAGTTGCTTGCCCTCATCAGCATGATACTTAACATTCACCTCAAGAGGAGTATAAACAACGGAAGATTCTTGACGACCAGCTAACTTAATTAACTTTTGTGTGTACTTATGTTCGTGTAAGAAAATGCCCGAAGAGTCCCTATGCACCTCCAATCCCAAGAAGTATGTAAGGCTACCAAGGTCTTTCATGTGAAAAGAATCCTAAAGATGCTATTGTAGCTAAGTAATCAATAAAAAGTTAGTCCCGGTAATACCAATATCGTCCACATATACCAAAAGAATGACCATTCCAACAGTAGTTTTTCGAAGAAACAATGAGGAGTCATATTTGCTTTGCACAAGGTTAAATTGAAGCGAAAGTAGAACAAAACTTCGCAAACCATGCTCGAGGAGCCTGTTTTAAACCATATAAGGAGCGATTCAACTTGCAAACTTCTTTAGTAGAAGAGAAAAACAAACCGGGAAGAGGAGACATGTATATTTCCTCTTTGAGATCACCATGGAGAAAAGCATTTTTGATAGAGAAACTGAAGAAGAAACAGATATTATTGATTTGGGATTCAAGACAATATGTCAAAAAACCTAAGAAAATACAGAGACTAATTACAATATATGAGGAAGAGTTAGAGCTCCTCAACTCTCTAAACACTCATCAAAAGACTAGACTCAATATTTAATCCCCTCCTCTCCTTATTTATATTCCCCCACCCAATGTAACTAACTTTTCTAACTAACAGGGTATAACATAATCCAATCCCATAATCCTTGGGATTTTACATCAAAATCCAACATTAACAACCAAACAAGTACATGTTTGCTATCCAGCTTGAACTAAAAGAAAAAAAATCTTCCTCATAAGAACAAATTTGCAAATATTTAGGTGAATTGCGAAATAGCAAGGGGTAACAGGGAAAATGCAAGAGAAATTTGTTCTCTCAAAGTTGACCTTATAGTCTGTTTATGTTATTCATGACATCAATTTCACATATCTAATTATCAAAATTCAAGCATTTTCTAGCTAAGTGAGATTGGCTACATGGATCAAACGACGTTATTGCATACTATTGCAAACATTGTACGTAGAAAATCATGTAAATCTAAGTTCTTTTTAATGGTTGCATCTATAGTTTTTCTTTGTCACCCTTTACCTCTACCCACTGGATGACCCTCTATCTGATCTACTCCTTATACAATGGCTTGTACAGATCATCTTATTCTTCTCACATGTCCAAACCACCCAAGGTGAGATGTTACCATCCCTTTTAACAATAGGTGCTATCACTACTATCTGCCTAATGCATTCATCCCTAACCCTATTTTGTCTAGTGTTTTCACTCATCAAATGCGACATCTACACCATTGCAACATTGAGCTTATTCTCTTATTGGCTTCTTACTAATCAACGTCGCAAATCTTTTAGTTGTGAAGTAAAAGTTTCCCTCCAACTTGAGTGACACTTTTTGTCACAAATAATACTCGTAACCTGCTCAATTTTCATCCACACAAAGATGGAGGCTCCAAAGCTAACATCAAATTAGTTATTCACCAGCTGTAATTACAACAATTTTATTTAAGATTTGAATTCAGTTTCCCACCTTGTAATTTGACCCAATTTCACTGTGTCACTATATGCTTCAAATTTTGCACCTTGCCCTCCACGGTTTGATCCAATAACCACCTTATAATTTCTTTACATCCATTTTTTATAGGAAATTACACATGATAAGCATAAGCAATGTAAAACTAAATCATTTATTGGGGCTTCAATACCCTAAAAGACTAATGCATAGACGTGATTGATGTGATTGATGCCTCTGACAAACCATTTATATTAAAAATAAACATAAGAGTAAGGATTAGTACAAAACAAACATGAGAAAGTGAAAAGGTTCAAACAATAGATGGATTTTTTTATTTACAGAAGAAGAAATTTCATCAAAAGAGAGGAAAAGAGTACAAGATAAGGTAAGACAGCCTCACAATGAGACCAAAAATAAATAACTAAACCTACATTGATAAACCCAAAACTACAAAGGTTTCAAAAAGTTTGTTCCAGACACTTCGTCATACCACAATGGAGAAAATAATGAGCCCCTAATTTAAAAATATAATCCACACATTATACACATTTGGAGCATGTCACTTACGTTAATCTCGGTAACAACAACAGTCCAAACAAAAGGTATGACATTTGAGAGAGGTTTAGATTTTATAATGGGGTTTATCAAATACAAATCTTTTTCTATTAAGAGAGGAAGTCGAGAAATAAAAATAAGATTTACATGAGATCACTCCCAAGAAATCAAGAGTCCGAGTTCCTGAGTCAAGCATATCAAAAGATGAATAGAATCAAATAAAGGTAGAAGAGACAAAGCAGTAACCTCTCTATGCAAATTTCTTAGAAAATTTAAGTTCTAAGAGAAGTAATCCTGCGAAAAAGATCAACAAACAGGGGCATTGTGCAAATAGGTAGAAGGGGCAATGTGCAAAGCGGTATCAAACCACATATTTGGGAACTGAATTTAGCTTCAGCCTTCTTACTTACAACAGAAAAATATATATCAATCACATAAAGTATGAGAGTAAGAAAACCTCTATAATGCCATGCTTGGTATCACAAACTAGTTTCTTTACACATGGGTAAAAGCACCACAGTATTAGTAAAATTAGAGAGTACCTTGCAATTGTCTTGTCCAGCAGATATACAACAAATTCTGAAAGTATAAAAATAAAAAATAAAAAAACCACGAAACAGAGTAGTCAGCTTGATTGTGATCATAACGATATATGAATACAAGGTTAGAGAATTTCAATTTACTTCAATATCAAATATTTTCTCAAGTATTCCCTCATTTGTTTGAAGGAGAAAGTTATTCTCTTCTTAATGCATTACAGACTGACAAAATGAAAAGGAAATAGTGAAATAATTTTGTTGGCTATACATGCTGAATCCAAATAAAAAGTCCATATATAATAATTAAATGTAATCATAAATCACACATGGGGAAATGAATAAAAAAAGAAGATTGAAGGAAAAAAGTCTAATCATATAATATTAAGTATTTAACGCAGTGCCCTGATTTCCTCTTCTTTTTGTTTTTACTTCATTTGTTCTGTTTTGTGGTGGTGGGGGTGGGGGGGGGGGGGTTCTCTGAAGGTTTATACACACTCTAAAGGAACCGACCTTGCCCAATGCAAAGCCCTAGCTCCATGTCAATGCTATGCACTATTTTCTGTGTTAGGACCCCATTAGTAGTATAGTTAGTTGGTTAGTTAGTAGTTAACAAAGTGAAGCAGGGAATTACTCTTGAACTGAACCGAATCCTTGGAAGGAAAATGCTTCCTTGCTTGGATAATCATGACAGGGTATTTATCACGAGACAGCCCCTGCAGAAAGATCTTCCTGGCCCCCAATTCATCCGGAACTTCTGACTCCGAAATGGTCCCATTAGGCACCATGGCAGCCCTCCACTTCCGCCACTGGACAAACATCTTCGCCGCTTTATCCGCCCCCATCGATCGAGCGATCAAGAACCTCATCAGCGTGGGGTCCCCATACCCCTGCACAAGGTAAATTAGACAGCGATGAGTTTCAACTCGGAACGCGTAGCTAGGTCATTACCGAACAAACCAACAGAGATTGGTGGTCACCTCTGTAGACGACCCAAGCTTCTCAACAGATTTCCTCATCTCGTTCAGCGAAGAAGCTCTTGCTTCGTCCATTTGACTTGTTGGATCAAAACAGAGACAGAGCGGAGGAGGGAAATAAAGAGGGTGGGCGTTTGAAAAGGACCCAGTTTCTCAGACTCTGCAACTTCACATGTTTTAAGAGGAAGAGAGGGAGTGTGTGTGGCTGGCTGCAGAAGAACAAGAGTAAAGAGCACGTGGAGGGTGGGAAAAAGAAGGCTAGTCATGTTGACTAAACGACAATGGAATCAGAGAAGAGGGATAAGGGAAAAGGGGGTCGTTTTGATTGGTGTTGTGAATGAGATAGTCCATAAATTGGCAGAGTGGACGGACGCGCGTACTTGAAATCAGATGAGAAGTTTGACGAGTATACGCAGGGATTCCGCCCCGACTTGGATTTTTGTCGCTTTGGCAAAATGGTTTACAACCACTAATAAATTCTCTAGGGCTATAAAACTAACCAGAAGAGTGTTAAGAAACCGATTGGTTCAAGTGGTAAGCGACTTAGTATTACTTAAGTACGATCCTAAATTCGAGATCATAACAATGATTTTGTCTCAGGACTCTGAATATATAAACATATCAAATCTCAATAAATTTAATTAATTAATAACATACATCTAATAGTATTTTTTTATAACATTTTCTCTTAGATGTCTATTAAGGATATGTCTCGTTAAGACCTTACTAAGAAAAATTCATTGGAAAAAGAATTTTAATGAAGGAAAAAAATAGTAGAATATTCTCGTGAGAACTGTCTCGTTAAAAACTCTATCACAAAAAACTCAGGAGATGTAAACCTTGATTAAAAAAAACAGAATAGTCTTTCTCTCCCTCTTAGGAATATTATGTCAAGTCTCAGAGTCAAGCATTCTAAGTCTGGTATATCAGCTTCTCAAATTGTTGAACAAACGAAATTGTTGAATATTTGTATCATCGTTCCGTTGAAGACCATATGTGTAAAAGAGCTTTCGGTGAATACGTTTTCGTTTTATCTCATTTAATGCATCGTTTCTTGTACATTATAATTATTTTTGCATAATTTGAAAAATGTTCAGTTGTATCATGTTTTGTAGGTCTCTATGATATAGTTGTACTTGTACATGTAAATAAATAATCTCTTCTTCAAGTTCTGCCAAAACAAAAGAAAAACAATATCTGGCATATTTTGGAATCTCTTTCAAAGATTCAATGATACTTAACTCACCAACTTATGATTATAACAATTTAGATATAAACCCTTTTATAAAGATACATGGATAAAAAGGAGACCACTTTTATACTCATATTTCAATAAATATTGACTTAGGTGATTATACCACCCGCGCCAGAATTATTTTAATTCATATAAGGATTGTTGAAACTTTGATAAACAAATTTACTTAAAAAAATTTATATGTTTTAGTCATGTAAATCCTTCGGGGATTTTTATAAACAAATTGGGAAGGAAAGGGAAGGGAATGAAATTCAAAATATTTTTTATAAAAAATTTTATTATTTTTACCGTCGGAAGTAGTCGATGGTAATTACATAAAAATATTTGCAAATTACCGATAGAATAAAAAATTGATATTATTACCGTCGGTTATAGTCGATAGTAAATGTAACATCCCGACCTCTTCCTTACGAGAATTTCGCTCAAATTTTAATTGTGGATAATTACGGCATGTTAGGGACGGCTATTGAGTCTGAGAAAATTATTTGGAACATTAATTGTTTCCCGATGTCAGCCGAAATGAATGTTTCGTGGTCTTGCGGGATGCTGCAAGGTCCGTGCCGATTTCTATCCAATTCGGAAACCCCGTCAGGTCCCAAAGGTATTCGGAAAGCATACTCCCAGAAGAGAGGTGTTCCCGAATACCTTAATCTGACATGCCACTAGGGCAAGGGGAATTGGTAGATCACGGAGACATGTTCGGGATATTTTTAGGATACCCGTACGTCCGTGAAAGATAATTAATCGGATATTTTTATGAAATCATAATATAATATTAGATTTTTATAAAATTAAAATAAAAAGAAAAGGGGAAAAGGGGAAGGGAAGCTGAGGGGGGACGTGCCTATAAAAGGCTTCAAGTCACCCTCAGCTTAGGAAAAAGAAAACATTCAGAAAAGTTACGCTGTCGGTGTCGTGCCAGCACATCGCGGTTCCGTCATCGAGCTTAGGAAAAATAGGAGAAATATACCCAAGTGATGAGGACAGTTCCCTCAGCACGGATCTCGGATTAGAACTCACATAGGAAGTGGGTAATCCTAAGCCCACTGTCTATGTGGTTTAATTTTTATCTGTATATATTTTTAAATGTATATCTGACTAAAGAATTGATTAGTAGTATTTTGGGGGGATATGCGTTTAAAAGGGTTTTGGAAAATACTGCAAAATGAAACACACAATTGTACTACTTGGAACCCTAGAAACAGTGGAAAATGAGAATTGGAGTTTCGGGAGGCGATTTTTACAACTATCATTCGAATACTACAGGAATTCAGTCGAATGAAAGCCAAAATGAGCTTTCCTTCGAATAAGTTCCTCAGCAGTCGAATGAGGGAGAATTTTTAGGAATTCAATCGAATGAATACCCTCGTATTCGAATGAAAGGATGCCGAGGGAATTCAGTCGAATGAAAGCCTATTCCAATCGAATGAAAGGACTCCGAGGGATTTCATTTGAATACCACAGCAAGTATTCGAATGAAACCTGGCAGAGTTGGGAGTTTAGTGTTTCTAAGGGATCCGATGAGTAAGGTTAGGCCATATTTATGTATTTGAGCATGCATCATGAGGATGGGATGTCACCTAGGAGTTAGGACAACCCTAGAACACTAGAGGTCAATGACTTAATGTTCAAGAAAGCATAATGGAACTTAGGGAAATACGTATATAGTTATATGCTAGGAAGCCCTCTCTTGGCAAAGTCTTACAGACAAGCCCCTCACCAGTTCACAAGTGAATTGGTCGATGTGTTACCTTGCCCGTCCTTACAAGTTTGGATTAGTTAACGAATCAGTCGCCTAGGGGTGGATTAATTTGAAGAGGTTAATGACACTGGAAGGTAGAGGATAGATAGTAAAAGGAGGAAGTAGAGGAAAAATCGCTAACCCGGCAAGCCGGTATGCCTGTAGAAAAGATGCACTAACCCGGCAAGCCGGCACGTGCCAAAGTGGAGAAGCAGGACGCTAACCCGGTAAGCTGGTACGCGTAAGAGACCCCCAATGCCCTCATGCACTATTTAGCTATGTATTTATAATTGACTGAATGTTTGAATGTGCATTACTACTCATTTATGGTTGTTTGTGTAATATGTACCGTCACGGGAACGACCCGAGATGGTTAGTCTAATGATAATTAACATGCAGGTTGTAAGCGCGTAACTTTAGCAAGCAAGATTAGTCCCCAGCCACCTAGATAATTTTAGATAAAGTCGTTCAGGACCTTAGGCCAGATAATAATCAGTAGGATACCAGTATGCATGTTTTCACCTAGAAACACCTGAGCGGCCTGGTTCATAAGAGAGAAAGAAACAACATCCCCTAATACTAGGGCCAACCACTGAGGACGCGAGTTCTCACCCCCACTCCCTTATGCTTCCAGGGCGAACGAGGATTACATGAGCTACGAGGAGTACCAAGGAGAGCCACCCGCCGAGCCGTGAACAGGTAAAGACCGGACGGATAAAGGATTCCGTTCAAGGACTCAGCAGCCTTGCTTTATTTTGAAGTACTTGTTTTGTATCTGCTTATGTATGATGGTTGTATGTAGACTACTCTATTATATTATCATTGATGCAATTATGTGTAATGGACCACGTACCTGTTTATTATAGACTGCCTGGACGTGAATACTTTGTCCGATAAGCTTATGCTCTACCGTTTGTAATATATATGTTCACATTCACGCACGGCTCATAATTTGTATACATATGCAATGATCAACTATATTCAAAAAAAAATATGGTCCGTAGTTTGTTGTACATCGTATTTTCGAAAAGATTAGGGGCTATGGATACCCCACCACTGAATCAACAACCTAGTGAGCATTGCACATGGCTCGAGCATGGGCAGTTAGCTAGGGTGTTGCAGTAAACGGTTCAATTCCTCGACTGCCATTATCGTTGGTCGTCACTGACGCTAATTACCATCGGCTATATATGTCCGACGGTAATAAGTTTCTGTCGAGGCAATTACGTCGATGTTCTTGCCGGTGGTAAGTTCGAAGGAAAGTAAAATATTTGACGGTAATCGAGAAAAAAATTGACGATAACTGTAACGGTAATGAGCGTTTTCTTGTAGTGGAATTACATTTCACATTGCCTTGTATGAGGATCTAAATAAGATAACCACAATGTACTTCATACGATTTTCTTTTCTAGGTGCTTATTTTTTACCCCTAATGTTGGGAAAATTATTTCATAGCAATGAAATTCGTGTTGTAAATAAATTTTTGATTGTTTTGAGATAATTTATAGTAAAAGGGGATTCATAATCAATCATATGTTCCAACATTCTCTAACCCCTCATCTCTGTGCCTTGTGGTGGAGAAATTTGAACATAAATTGCACATTTAAAATTTTTTAAATGGTAAATATTTGACTCTTGACCAAAAGCCTGTTGTAAGGGGAAGGATTTATAAAACCCATTGGCATGATGCTTACAAATGTTGTTACATACAAGATAACATGCCCACTTGCTAAAACATGAAGTTTTGTTATAATAAGTAATTATCTAACTATTAATTGGAGACATTTAATAAACAATTCTGCTAGACCATGCATGAATAGGAGCATCTTACTCTTGTTGTTTCATTTGACCTAAGTAATCATTAAAATAGTGAGACATTAACTCATCATTATTATCAAGACAAACTGTCTTAATGGCATTATTTGAATACTCTGCTCTTAAATTATTTGAGCAAGCAATCTCGTAAACTTCAGGTTACGAGTTAATGATAATTACACATGTGACCATTTGTTCAATGCATCTATTAATATCATATATAATTTATAAGTTGTCAATATGATGGGTGAAAGGACTCATATAATTCACCCTCAATACATTTCAGAAATGCAATTTGGAGATACTTAATGTTCTTCTTATTTACAATCTCAACATCATAAAATTCATCAACATTTAAAAAAAATGATAAAAAAGAAGTGACAAAGTTAACGACTTTAATATGCAAAGCAAGAAAAATAGAAGACTTGAACGTAAATTTAGAGGAATAAAAGTATCATGAATGAGAGCATGAACAACAACAATTCTCAAAGGCTACAATCCTTGTAAATATCTTCAATGGTTCAAGAGTTTAAACATATTCCTAGGTCAAACGTCTCGCACCACCATTATACTTATTTTTATAGAACCCTAGAAATATGACAAAGGTGGTGATAGCCATAGGCCCATAGCCACAAAGATGTTCCAACCAACTAAAGATCGTGCAAGGGAATAAAAAAAACAAGTTATATTAAATGATTCTAAGCAAAAGATTTAGAGACATATAAGGGATTAGAAAAAGTCTCCTCTAATAATGAGGTTCCAAAAGATTGTGAAACATTAGCTTTAATAAAGTTAAATAAGCACATCCTTCGTAGCGACTTCTTCTCTAGATTTGTCATTCAAGCATGTGCGACAAGATCACATTTCGAGTAGTGATGAGAGACCAAGAGAAGAACTTCCGAAAAAATAGAGTAAGAGATTAGAAAAAAAAAATACTAAAGTGAGAGCATTGTTGATTGATTGAAAAAAAGGATCAAGGTGTTAAAAATAAATGTATTAAAGAGGATTAGAAATATGTAATCAATTTATTCTAAATATAAGTATTTAACTCTCAATCGTTAAATGACAATTAATGTTATAAATATAGATACATTTTCATATATTTTGTTATATATAAAGACAAGTTCATGCTTTGATTGATATAGATTCGTTTTGATTATGATAGAGTTTATATAAATCAAACAATAATATGATAATGTGTGATTATGAGCGGGAAAAGTTAGAGCTTGGAAACTTGAGGTTTTTATGAAATAAAGAATCTTATATATTTTATTTGTTCGAAATTTTAATTTTCAAATTTTAAATGTAATTTATATCATACATTTGATAAATTTATTTAAAATTTTAGTGTTTAAAAATATCGTAGATACTGATACTTGTAGCAAAATCACACATATCGTTACAATACTTAATGTACTATTGAGTATTTAGATATACTAAGATATTAACACAAATCATATTGAAATTGTCAATTTGAGATGCATAATTCACAACAAACCATATGGATATCTATCCACAAGGTTTAATAAATAACAATAGAGAGAGATCCTTGCCACATTTAGGATTAGCTTTTAATAGAAGAAAAAAATAGTATATTTTATAAATTTAATTTAAATGCACCGACAAAGAATTTTACTATGTCATACAATTATATACTAATACATTAATAAATATAATTGACTGTCATACTCACTATTTAAAATATCATTCAAATGAAACTAATTAATCAGAGGACCATGTAAAAATCTTTTATATTATCAGTGTATCAAAATTGAACTAATATTTTATTCAATATTTTTTACATTAATTAATTGCATTAATTATGTCGGTTATTCCTGTTTGACTAATTTTACGTGATATATTTTAAACCATTATTAAATTATATATTAATATATTATCGAAAATATAAAAGATACGTATCATATATCTCGAACTTACTTTTCTAATCCCAGAAGGCATGCTTTCTAATTTGAATAATATTATTTGGACCATTATAAAGGTGTACACAATTTGTCACTTCTCTCACAATACAACACATGATCCATTATGCATTAATGAATCTCGTGATATGTTGTAAAAGGAGTGACAAGATGTCTACGCCTTTTTTTTATCCACACAACATTATCAATCTAATCTCTATGATTTCCAACACACCCATCCAAACATGACCAAAACTAAAACAAAAACCGCCCATCCAAACCTTATCTTTAGACGTTTCCAAGTCCCTTCCCTTGCTTTGGCTTTTAAAAAAGCACATGGTAACTTCGGAAAATACCAGAGCTAATCTGTGCAATATGCATCCTGTTACACTTCCCATAACATCGAAAAGTTTTGCAAAATGGACACCAACGCCAATGCCCACACCATCTTCTCTGAACGACAACATTCCTACAAACATTGTCAACTTGGGCTGTGTCTCTAGAGTGTTGGATTTGAACAAACGAAAAGGTATGATGATAAGCCTTTGTTGTGCATCAAGGCGGCAATTCAGATACCAAAGTGGGGATGAAAATGGAGATGATGAGTGTGGGCACAATGAGGATATTGCTAAGTTGGAGCTCTATAGCCAATCGGCAAGAGGTGAAGCACTCCTTGTTCGTGCTGCTGTGGACCAGCAGGAAGTACACGTGCTTATCTTCAAGGTCAGTTGATTTGTTATCTTGCTTCAAAAAATCACATGGCTTTGGATAATCACGATGAATGAATAAAAGAAACAAGCAAATTATATTTAAGAAAATGAGACTAATTGAATCCACTTTAACAAAGCAATTCAAATGTTTTCGACGATTTTAGGCTTATGACAAAAAATTGGAATCACTTTTAGGCTTTGGTATTACTATATGGAGGTTCAGCTATCCTACAAGTTCTAATAGTTAACGATCCCTGGTACCGAATTGCGTGAAGTTTGTTTTTTTTTTTTTTTTAGGATTTAAATGTAAGAGCATAAAATTCACGTTAGTTAATAATAGATTAAGTAGAGTATATATAAGTAGAAGAATCCATAGATTCATTACATTTTGAATCTAAGATGACATTTAATCCATTTCAATGAAAAACTGAATTCCCAAATCAAGAATTTGAGCTGGCAACCACACACTCACCAAACCCACCACAAATTTCTCTATTTCTAGCAATCAGCATACCACCCACTTCATGTATATCTTTACCTGAACCATAGCAAAAGCGCACCCACCATTGGAATTTCTTCAATGGCTTGAACCGCTACCTCTTCGATTAACTTCATTCCACTACACATGAAATGATGCGACTTTCCTACATTTCCCCCATCTCAAACGCCCAACGACTCTAATTACATTATTTATATATTTTAGAGAGCAAAAATTAACTTTAGAAATCTATTTTTAAGAACTCTTAAAAGATATTTTTAAGAGTTGAAACATTCTCTCAAAAAACTTTAACAAACTGATATTAAGTCTAATGGATCGGTTGGACTGACCAAAATTCTTTTGATTGGAACAACTTTTGCCAAGTAATTACTTTACATAAACATTTTTTAACCCTCTATTCTTGGTATTATGGTTTTACCAAAAACGGTTGTTTTACAAGTTGTTTGCTGAATTATCCTTAAAGGACATTTCCCTGGACAAATTTGGTGACAATACATTTCAGGGGCTCTCTTCATGCTTGAGCTACAGCACCTCCCCAGACCCGACGAGAAGCATTCTTCCAGCCCGGGCAGTGATAAAGACCATAGATAGAATCAAAGGGCCTTTCAACCCTGCCAACATAGAGTATCTGCAGAAGGATGTAACATGGGAAGAATTTAGGACAAGACTTCTTTCTAATTAAAATGTTATCTTATTTGTACACTACAAATATTAAACATTACAAAAAAGAAAAACAAATATTATCAAACACATAAATGAATAATATTAAACGCATATGTATTTGTGTACACGCAATATATAGAAACAAACATTACCATACACATAAACGAATAATATTAAACATACGCATGTCCGTGTACGCATAAATGTTCGGTGGTGATGTTTGTTTATCTATTTTATAATGTTTATTTCTCTGTATGAGTGTGCACAAGTGTCAATTTTTAAAATATATAGATAGTATTTTTCCTAATTAAATAGCATGTAATTTTCTTCTCAAATTATTTGATAAACCCTGTTCTTTTAACTTTTGTAGCTCCATTTTATTTAGGAAACTGTGAGAAGCAATAAAAATCCTTCAATTAATGACGCAAAGCGCCTAGGTTCCTTAGTGCAGTTAAGAATGTCTTTCAATTTTCGTTTGACCAAAGTGAGATGTTGGATTGACTTTATTGTGGGGGCTCCTTTATGAAATTAAATGTTAAGCAAGTTGGTTATTCCTGAACTGTAACCTCTAGAGATCTAATAATTTTTAAGATTCAACACCTTGAGGTTTGACAAGGTCCAACCTCTCAAGTACCAATCTCTCTCCTGCTTAGACCTAACCTCTAGAAAAGACCAAGCATGACACGAAATTAATTAGGTCGGGTTGACCAAACCAACACCCAACCTCATTAGTCCAATTCGTCATTGTGCTTATCATGCAAGAAGGTAGCAACAACCCTAGATAAAGACAAGTCTCTTATAATGAGTTCATTACGAGACGGAGGAACCACAATTTAAACTATACATGATTCTATTTTAAAAGAGTGATTTAATTCAATTATAAATGTACAGTGACCTAAAGTCATCAGGTATCACTTATTTTTAAACCTAAAGTACTCACCAAATCATTACACTTACTTGAGCTTCAAAGTGTCTTTACAGGTACACTTTGCTGCCTCTTACTCACATTCAGGATTCTTACGTTGGATCTTCCTTCAAGGCACATCACATCGATTAACTTTGTTCCTTATCAAATTACTTTAGAACACTATGAAAGTAACTTAAATGTGACCAACTTTGCTCTTCTCTTGTTAGAGAGATTTGAGCACTTATAATTATCGAAAAGAAATCAAAGTAAATTTAAATGGGACACCAACAAAATCATTAATGGCAAGTGACATTCACACACATACCAATAGAATACATGGAATAGAAATCGAAAACTGTATATTAAAGATAACGTCTAGGATCATGAGTCTACTCGGTGGTGATGCCATTCAAAAACTTGCTCGAAGCGAAGCCCATTCTATCCTGATACGTAAACGGAAAATAAGCTTGCAAAGTTCCTTTATTATCTATTTTATTAGGTGGCTTAATATTCTTGTATTTTTCAGATGGTGATGATGGAGATTTTGTATAATGTTAGTTGTTGCAGATTAAATTTTGTTATGTATTAATGCTTTTGTTTGTATCTTTCCACGATGTAAGTGAGATTCCTTCTAAGTAAATAAGAAGTAAGTGCTAAATCTACTGTCAATTGATGTTGTCTATTGCCAAATGACAATGGTAACATTAACGTGGCAGAAGATAAAAGAATGGTTATGGCAGAAATATAAAAGGAAGAATATAAGAACAATCATTTCATATGTCCTTACATGTCATTTCAACAATACTATACATTTAACACTTTTTTAAATTATGGAAACGTATTACCGGTTCCTTTCCTGAAACCGGTTGGCTCAGCTGCACCATTGCACACCATAGACCTATCTCCTACATTCACAACCGTTAGATCAAGCGTCACAATTATTAAACGGTCCTCAATGCATCAAACAAGGGTGAACCCTGAAAGTGCAACTTGTTGAAGTGCACACCGAATTAAGTGGGAAAGGTTTTGAGAAAGGTAACAACCATAAGCTCAGTGTTGGATAGATCAAAATGAACATCATGATCAACGGCAGAAAAAGAATCACTTCGCTCTTGCAATCGAAGCTCCAGATGCTTCTAGAACCCTTTCTTCTTCATTACACTATGCCTATTCCACTGCCCACCGCACAACTCAAACACACAGGCCTTACTATCTTCCTTCAGTATTCCTCAAGATGGTTTCACAACTTTTCTATTAAGGTCCAAACAAATACAATAATTAAACTAATTGCATTTTATTAATTTTTTCGCCTCAACATTGGCATAGGCAGAGAAGACTGAGATGGTAGACATGAAGGTGGAATCGGAAGGGAAGAGAGAGAAGGAAGAGCTGTCACGCGAGTCTCTTAATTGGAAGGGTAATGTCAACCACACAATTAGTATGTTACGTGAGAAAAAAGAAAAGTCACTAACAGAAGACAATTGACAAAAGTCACTTAACTTATTCATAAATAAATGCTCTCCCATGCTTTCCTTTACATGCATATCTTTACAGAAATATTTAACAATGATCAAAACCGAGCAACAAGGGAAAAGGTCAACTGTTTCTTGTTTGGCAATTATGTATACATATAGACAACAGCTATGGAAACCGCCCAGAAAGGCCTTTCCTTTTGCATCACACCTGTTCATTTCCTTTGAGAATATTGTACTTGCAAAGCGGACAAGTTGCATTCATCTTTAGCCATTTCACTATGCACGTGGCATGAAAATGATGGTTGCACGGAAGAGCATGAAGCTCTGCCCCATCCTCATATGAACAGAGGCATATGCAACATTCCTGAAAGGCAAAATAGGAAGAGATAAACACTTGAAATTGGAAGTTGAAACCCTGCAACTGTTGATGAGTAAAATGCTATATTCTAATTCATTTATTCTAACAAAATTATTCTTAACAGAACAAATACAAGAAACAGTGTAGTCAGTAACACACTATAGTGGTGCTACTGTGGCCGCGCGGCCATCACAGCCGGTGACTGCAAGAGAGCATGCATAGTGTCGCACATGTTTCAGGTGCAGCGATCTCGGCCATTCTCAGTCTTTTGCAACTAATAAAATACCTATATTGCCCTGAATAATGTAAATTCTGAGTTAGTACGGGGCTTAAGGGTATCTTCACTTCCATTTTAATCTGCTAGGGTTTTCACCTTCATTTTGCTAAAATATAAAAGCATCCAATTGTTTTTGCCCAAAAGCTTAAAACTCATAGGAGAGATGGTTCATGACATAATACCAAAACTTTTACGACCAAAAGGTTTAGAATTCAATCCTTTACATCCCTATTATTTTATATAAAATAGAATTTCACCTAAAGGTAAATGAATCCCTGATGGTAAACGAGTCTGTGCATCCACGATTCAGGCTCAAATAACTCTTGCACAAGATGCAGTGTTAAAATATAATAAAACAATTCAATGACTTCTGTCCTACAACTTAAGCTTTTGGGAGAGATACTCAATGACACATCATTTCTCACATTCAAACTCCACCACACCTTTCTCTCTCCCTCTTGCTCCCTCTACTCCCTTTGAACCGACCAACTTCTGCCAACAAGCTTCCAGCGACAACCCAGTTTCTAGCAACTCATGCTCTGATGGCCCTACTTTCTAGGGACTCAGTAAGTATGAGTCTCAACCATGCCCTTCCTTTTTCTTTTTTTTTTGGTTATGCCCCTCCCTCCTCTTTCATTATAATTTCATTTGTCTCAACCCTCCTCACTTTGTTTTGATATGTGGTATCCACACTTTTTTTCCTTTTTTTCTTTCCTGCTGCTTCCTTGGTTTTTTCCCTATAGCCTGCTACCTCTTAGCTCACAGTTCGTTATGGATTATTATTTCAATGTTCATTATTAATGACGAATACGAGTTTAATTGGGGAAAGCTTCTATGGTTGAACATTTATATGTATGTTTTATAAATTGCATATAATTATTTGTATTTTTCAAAATAGCGGTCACCCCACCATCTGCTGTCCCATCATAGCCTTTTTACGGTCACCCACTCCACACCACTAACAATTTGGAATTGACTACTACGACAAGAAGTGATCCTGCATGTAATAATAATTGATAATAATGATCAAGTGATACACTTTAACAGTGTTGAAAGAAAGAGAAAGGCATATGAAATCCGTGTGTTTCAATTCCATAGCAGAGTCTGATTTATATAAACTGTCATGAAAACAAGGATATACACAAATCTAATCTTTCCCTAATTACAGATTCTATCATATCTCAATTATATCCTAATTGTTTTTTGAGAAAAATACAACCCCTCCCCTAAAAGAGGCTTAAATTACACTCTCCTCCCCTCCATTTTGAAAACCTATACTTACCTCCCCTAATAAATGAAAGTAAGTTACACTTTAATCCTAATTCACATCTTTGACCAATATACCCTTCATAAATGGTTATACATTATTTTTAAATCAATTGTTAAGAAAATACTTAATATTTTCTTTTAAAGTTATCATAATCTTTTTATTAATAACTTGTTTTATTAATAGAATAATTTTTATGTAATTATTATAATTATGCTTAAACATGTTTATATTATTAATCATACTATTTATTTTGTTAATGTTTTAATATGTACAACTATTTGTTACTGGTATTTTAGTCAAAAAAAAAAAAAAGGGAAAAGGGATTAGATTGTTGCTTACTTTTATTCTTAAAGGGAGGGCAATATATGTGCAAGATGGAGGGAGGTTATAATTTATGCATCTCTCACGAGAGGGGGGTGTATTCTTATTTTTTTTTGGATAAAAGATGAATTTCATTGAGAAGAAGATAATTACAAAAAGAGGATAAGAGATCCTCTATAAAGAGACGAGAACATACACCAAAAAACTACAAAAGCTATCAATGGAGTAGAACTTTCCAATCTCCCTGAATATTTGTGAGGGAGAATCCTCTAAAGAGATTGTGAGTTTTACACTAAACAGATGATATACGCCTATCATTCTCCACAAAACATGCATCTCTGAGAAATTGTCATCGAAGTCGCAAGAGTTGCGTTCTAGCCAAACGAACCAAAGAATGGCAAAACCTCTACATTGCCACTAATTGTATATTTAAAGATTCAAACACTCCCCATCAAGCTTGAGTATATAGATCATATGCAACAAGCTTGCCACATACATAATTTATTCTAGGACCTCTTAAAAGCTTAGTGAAAACATCCGCCAACACATCATTTGAATTGACGAAGCTTGTGGTGATGTCTACGGATAAAATATTTTCTCTGATGAAATGACTATTGACCTCAATGTGTTTGGTCGTTTCATGGAAAACTAGATTGGAGGCGATATGCAAAGCTGATATGCAAAGCTGCTTCATTGTCACAAACAAGAGTCATGAGCCTAATCTCCTCCAAATTGAAGCTCCTTAAGAAGTTGCTTAAGCTATAAAAATCCACGTGTTGGATGTCATAGCATGATTCTCTACTTCAACACTAAACCATACAACCACATTCTGCTTCTTACTATACCAAGAAATGAGATTGCCTCCAATGAGTACACAATAGACAAAGTGGAACGTGTATCTATAGGAGATCTAGCCCGATCAACATCTAAATACCCGACTATCTAGGTATGCCCCTTATCCTCATAGATAAGGCCTTTCTCAGGTGCTTTCTTGACATACTTCAAAACATGCATCACAACATCCCAATGGCCTTCACATGGTGAGTTTAGAAACTAAATAACCACACTGCAAAGGCGATGTCTGGACGAATAACTGTGAAGTAATTCAATTTCCCAACCAACCTTCTAGATCTCCTTGGGTCAGATAATGGCATCAGGAAAGAGCTTGACACTAGGATCCATAGAAGTATCAACAAGCGTTTCCCCAAGATTCACATGGATATTTTGAGTAAACACAAAAGACAAACAAGCATAATGCAACAAAGACATGCATTAATAACACAGCCACATAATGAGGAAACGGGTTACGTGTAGAACATATACTTTTACGTAGTGAAATGCTAGGGTACAAGAGGTGGGGCTGGAGTTGATGAAGGCATGGGAATTGAAGGAGATTCCACAGCAACCTAAATGGGCTCCATAGGTAATAACGAGTGTGGGAGAAGTTGCAATTTAGGTGCAAATGGGGAATGGGTATCTGGTTCAGTTGGTGGCTAAAGGTCGGCTCAACGACAATAAACTTTAATTGGACGGGTGGAGGGTAAAAGCTCCTAGACAAGAGATGGCTCTAGGATGGAGGTAGCGGGAAAAGGTGAGGAGGAAAGGGCAAGTCCTCTGTCATAGGGAAAGGAATGAGGGTAAGGGATGTGAAGATGAGAATATTGTCAAAAAAACCAACACTAGTCGAGACAGCAATGACGCAAGATAGGAGAAGAACAACACTTACCCTTTTGTCCTAGTGTACCTTAGGAAAACAAATTTGATGGACCAAGCAAAAAGTTCGTCCAGATCACAGGCAAGGGGACAAAACAAGGGGACCCAAAAACAAGAGGGGAAAGGGAATTAATGGATGTCTGAGGGAACAACATTGAGTGTGGGGATTGATTTCATAGAACGGAGCAAGGGATGCGGTCAATTAAGTAAAAAGTAGAAAGGACGGCATCCCCCAAAAAATGCGAAGGAACATGACTAGAAGAAGAGTTCGAGTTGTTTCAATTAGATGGCAGTTTTTTACGCTCAGCAACCCGATTTTGTTGGGGGCTATGAGCACAAGATGTTTGATTAACACTATAAGGAGCCATAAAAGTTTGAAATTGGTTTAGAGAGATAATTTTTATCATTACCACTACACAGTGCAAAAGCAAACACCAAATTGAGTCTCTATTTCTTGATAAATTTGTAAAAAATTGAAAACAACTCAAACCAATTCTTTATTAAAAAAAGCCAAGTACAACATGAATAATCATAAATAAAGGTAACAAAACAATTTGATCCTTTGGCAGACTCGACATGACTAGGACCCCAAATGTCATAATGAACTAAAGCAAAAGGTGACGCAACACGATTACTAATACAAGTAGGGAATGGACGACGAGTATGATTCCCAACCTGACATTACTCACAAGGCAAATTAGACAGGTTGGATAGGCTTGGCACCATCTGTTGTAGTTTGGCAAGGCTAGGATTCCACCACTGCCCTTCAGCTACAACCGAAGGAGAAGCAAAACAGATAGGGGAGAGTAGATTTGATTTGCGGTTCAGGAGTAGTTATTAAGATAAGATTTTGTTAGTTAGGAAGATATTATTTAAAGTTAAATTAGGATGAGATTAGTTAGGAAGATAAAATAAGTTAGTTATGAAGTAGTCTATAAATAGAAGGGAATTAAGGGAGAGGAGGCAGGCTTTGAGAGACCAGAACAGATCAGGCGAGAAAGCACTCTTTCTCGAGAATTGTCATTCTTCTATTTTGTTATTTTCAATTAATCTATAAGGCTAGACCTAATTGGTTCCATCTTAAACAATTTTCTCTTTAAATTCTGTCCTATTTCGTGAGTCCAGTTGTTACATAAACACATAAAGCCAGGGTTTAGGGTTTAGGGTTTCAGCTGCTGCTTGTTCAACTCAACTTCAAACCTCTATTTCATTTGCGAACTTCAAAAGGGAAAAAAAAATCAGCTTTTTATAGATTACTTCGCAAATATAAACCAAATTAAGCTTTCCTGACATATGCAATTTCAATATTCAAATGTGGAAATTTGATCTATTATTTTTCCCTTTTGGGTAATTAGATTCACACATGAGCATATGGAGCTATTGTATAGATCTTGTTAATATATAAAATCATTCAATTCTCTATCCAACAGCTTTTGAAAGAGATGATTCTTAACCATATCCCGAAGTAATGTGGGACGTAGTACCTCTCTCTCAAGTCCCCTCTCCCCCATGAGCTAGCTTTTGGGGTTGAGTGGGCATTGATCAACGTCAAAATATGGAACCATCCATTTCTTTTTCACACAAGTGACTGACTGATATTAAATAATAGTGTGTTTCAGTAAAGCATACCGCATCCTCGGGCAAAAGTGTCCGTTCATTTGCCGAGTAACTGCTGGTTTCCATGGGAACCATTTTTCCAGCTCCACCAGTAGGCTTTTCCTCATCTCTTAGTATTTGAAATCTGTATTTTGGAATTATACTAAGATCTGCTTCTGATGCACCTTCCTATATTCTCCCAAAATGAGACCACAAGAACAATTAGAACACTCACAAGTATGAAAATTTTCTGTCTAAAATAAAAATTTATTCATACCTGTCCTGCAACCGCATAGAGAATAGCAATGATACAGGGCAAACAACAACAGAGAGCAATGCCAATCAAGCATGCCAAAATAACACAAAATATGGCAAAGAAGACGTCAAATGCCAGAAAGACAACAGCCAACCTGTAGAAATCCACAAACAGATATTCCTTTTCAACAATGTCAATAAACTTACGCTGAATTCACCGTACAGACATTCAAATAAAAAGAATTAAATTAATGATCATTTTGATCCTTTATCAGCAACACCACATTGGTTTGTCAATGGCAGTTAATGCATGCCATGCAATCAATTTCATCCTTTTAAGGCCCAATCTGATGTCACTTCAACAGCCAATTTGATGGAATGAATTGAGATCGAAGGACCATTTTAATGTATATATAAATGGAGGACCAAATTGGACATATGCTCAAAGAAACGAAAATAAAAATAAACAAAAGATCCCTCCTCTAGAGACAAGAACATTATCCTGTTGTCATGGTTGAACACATTAAGCTTTGCGGACTATATTGTGAATAACAAATCAGTATCAAAAGGTATATTATAGAACTGGCACAGATTAAAGAGAAACAACTATGTAAATGTGTTTATTTGATTAGGGTTCTTGACCAATGTTAACAAAGGATCTGAAACTATTAGAGAGGATATTTGAGAGACCTCTCAACTTTCCTAACCTTTCCTTACTCAATTCCAAGACTGCCTTTCTCCCCTCTCTTATTCCTATGCAACTAATGAGTAGTGTTCTATCAATATAGCTGATCCAAATATACTAGGAAGGATTATGCTCACCAATCAGAAATAAACCAGCTTCTAGTTTCAATGCAATCAGATTAACATAGATAACTTTTTGCAATATATAACTAATATATTCAGAATAAATATGAACATGAAGGTGAAATAATCTTACATATCATACATGTAATTAAAATTAATAAACAAATATTATTAAAAAGTTTGAAATCAACAACTTACCAGTATAGACGTGGGGCATCTTGCAGAAGAATATCACCACCAGAGACCACCCAGTAAAAGCCCACCATCCACCAAAGGAATGAAACCCCAGTATTAAACGATTCACATCGTTTTGTGAATCTGCTTTTAAGATAATCAAAATCAGTATCTACACATCTTAGTTACCTAATACAGTCCAAGCAAGTAGATGATAATATATATATATATATATATATATATATATATAAAAAGAATTTCATTAAGAAGAGAAGAGAATTACAAAATTACAAAAGATAAGAGGATAAGAGATCATCTTCAAAGAAACAAGAACAAACCAAGCAAATGCTAACAATGAAGTAAAGCTTTCCAATGTCTCATTATATCTAAGAGGGTCAATCATCTAAAAAGATTGTGTGTTTTACACCAAACACATGACAAACACCTAATCATATCCCACAAAACTTGCTTGACTGAGAATTTGTCGTTAATGGTGCGAGAGATGTGTTTATACCAAATGCAACAGATAGTGGCAAAAACTGCACATTGCCACATGTATTTAGCTTCGTTCTTGCTCCCAAAACCAGCATAATTGGTTAAAAAGAAATTATGAATAAGGTTGCAAGGCATGCCCAACATTCACCAAAGATCCCAAACAATTTATTCCGTAAGGGGAACAATAGGGACATGGATTTCATAACATGTTTCTCGGGTTTGGTCCCAATGGTTTGCAATAGGAACAATAGGGACAACCTCCATGACACCCTTGGCATCCTTGACCTCCACATTCTACACGACCTCCACATCCGCCACAAAACCCATAGGCAGTCACCATAGTTGATGCTTCGGTTATGTTTGAATTGGAAGCTTTAGGTGGTGGGATCCTCAAAAGGCAAGTGATAAGATCCTCCATGGTAAGGATTGATTGACCTGTTGCATTGCCTATACAACTAACACCACATACAAATAATCAAGTTTAATTTGCAAAACCTCGTGGGAATCAGCCTGCAAAAACAAATTGAACTCTTCTACCATTACCCGAGTCTGAGTAACAAACACGGTCATATCTCGATCCTCCTACTTAAGAGAAGCTAATTTTTTAGACGAGTCATAAAAGCATTCAATATCATTAGCAAATAAACTGTGATCCCTTTTCCTGAAGGTGAAACAGGTTTCAAAAGACCTGAGGTTGGCCAAGATAGCGGGTTCCCCTGACTACCATAACAAACCACACAACTAAGAACCAAATCTTTCCCATTGACTTCTATTTTCTTGAGAAATTTTACAGCCAAATTTTGTAAGATGATTAGACAGACCTTGTCCTAAAAACCAGAGTTCAACCAAAGCAGACAAAGCCAAGAAATTCTTACCATTTAATTTCTCAGTGGTGATCTAGGAACTACCCAAGAAAGCATAGGCGATAGGAACACTATTGGTCAAGCTTTTCGGACCAATGGAATTAGCTTCAACCACTGGAGTTTCTGAGGTGGTTGACATCACGAACCAACACAATAAAGGAGATAACCAAATACCAGAAGGATGCATAAACAGTAATAGAAATATCAGAAAGACACACGGACAATGGCAGATACGAACAAGAAAACATAGGAAGACCGAAGCTGTGCAACTAGAATACAGTGATCAAGCCAAAACACCGACCCCCAAAACAGACTAAGAAGGTGCCGACGAGTTGAACAGTGGCAGCAGTGACTGAAACAGAGTTCAGGAATGTGGCGCGTGCCTCACACATGCCTGATGATCAGTTCAGCAAAAGTCGTGTATGACAGCGCGTAAGAGTCTCTGATGGCAGTGGTTAGTAGGTAGCTCAATCTACAGGTTCTAAGATGGAATCCAGACTTTGGTTTGTTGTTGCATGATCAAAAGCGTGGGAAATGTGACGTTGGACAAAAACCCAAGCTCAAGATACCAACTTGAACAGAGTAGAAAGAGTGATTGGAATGAATTGATTGAGGATTAGTCTTTCGTCAGCTTAACAACAACAACAACAAGAACAAGAACAGCAATTGCTTATAAAAGGAAACAATCTACCTAATTGATATTTACAAAGACTAACATGATTCTATAAATATGAACACAATCAGGATAAAACTTAACATAATCTCAACACTCATCAATATGTTTGGGTGGCTAACCTAAAACACACATTTTTCTCTACAAATCTATATGGTATCAGTTTAGTTTGAACCTATCCATGGTTCCCCATTTTCTATAAAACTATCCATTGTGACACATCTTCTAGTGGCATTTCTGAACACAGTAGTCTCTCTAAAATGTTCAATCTTTGGTGAGCCCACCCACTAGTGGCGATCACCTTAGAGTGTGACAGTCGGCATATCGTCAACACTCCACCATCAGTTGTTGCACACACCGCCAGCAACCCTCATCAGTCCATCTCCAACAGTCCTTTGACCACTCCCACCCAAAGATCCTCACTACGTACCCAACCCTATTTGGCCCCTTTGCTTGCTTGCTTGCTAGTTCTACTACACACCCAATACCATGTTTGCCTCTACTGGTTACTTCTTTTGTTTCCCACTCTTCTATCAGTTTCACCATTGTTCCTTAGAATAAATGTGATAAAGTATTGGGTGTAGCTATTTACACCACTTGCCTTGTTGTTGTTGAATTATGGTAAGAAGGGCAATGCCATCATGATCACTTAGTCAATCAAGCTCAGAATTTCACCAACAAGGACCAAGTTAGATGGAAAGAGATTGACGCTCTCTACAATGTTCTATGGTTTTCCATTGATGCCAAAGCCAAACTTCAGTCTTGATATCCCTTTCTTAGAACATGTTATGGGGTATTGGCTAGGGCCAAGGAACCGCACTTCAAACAATACCAATCATTTGTTCAATATTGTATCTAACCTCATGGCTGTAAAGAAACATGAGATGGCTGGTGTTGGCAAGTATTGGCTCAAACCAAACAATATTACACAAACACATATCTAAGTACAAAAATATTTATGTTGACGTAACACAAGCATATATCTCTATGGCACATGTATGGTGAGGTTTTGCCATTCAATGCAACAAGGCTTCTAGGTGTAGGCTTAAAAAATATTCCATACGAACTATACCAAAAAAAAAAGGCTAAATCAGTAGTACATGAGGTTAAAAGGTAAAGATAAAAACAAATTCACATATAGCACTAAAAAATATCACCCTCTTGTTCGGAAGACCAATTTATTCAATGAGGAAAGGAAAGAAGTGTCTCTCATTCCCTCCATGACACCCCAATTTGGAGGGTAAAAAATTGGAGCTTTGAGTGGCAAGGGAGGAATAATGGTTCCCTTCCTAGCCATTCCCCTCTCTCCTCTTAAATTACTTCCAAACATGATTTACTTAAAGTGTAGGCATTCCACTCCTTGCCACTCCTTTTATTGCCACTATATATTTTGAAGACAAAGAATAGTTTACCCTCACCCAAGTAGCAATAAGTGTAAGGTTGCTAATTGGTATGCACCCACTTTTCTCCATGTTATGATGTTAGAAAACCACCTCTGGTTAAGGCAAAGAAAACCACAAATTCCACACACTAACTATAGTGAAACCCTTTCAATTCACTGTTCGTGGCCCCCCTAACTCATCCTGATCAACCAACTTGATCAATTTGACTATATCCTTAAGCACCAGAAGAAAATCATGGCAAGAGCAAGAGAGCAAATCAAAAAATATTTATCATCTAACATTTTATGCTTCCTATGTTCTCTCTCATTTCCACATCCAATACCAGCAAAATAAACTAAGCTCACAAAAACAATCACTCTTGTTCCTGCTCGAACAACCATATACACAAGCAATAATGTTTCCGAAGGATACCAAAAATATTATCTTTTTTTTTTTGTTTGAGAACACTCACATCTTAAGTTATGGAATCAAAATCCCAGTAGCATCCAAAACATAAAATTGCTATTAAACCAAACCTCTACAATCAGACAATGCGAAATAAAATTAAACTGAACCCACCCAGAGCGAGACGAATTCCAAGGGCTCCCACCATCGACTTCGTCATCATCGCTGTCATCGGCGTCCTCAAAGCTGCCGGCCTCGCCCTGTGCCCTTTGCTGCCGCTGCCAATACCTTTGGCTCCGGCTACGGTACTCAAGCCACACCAGCACCACGTGCACTAGGCACTGCAGTGCGTACCCGAATATCCACACGCGAATCGGCATGTTCGGCCGCTCGTCCAAGGTGCAGCCCAGCATCACCGCCGAGACCACCACAAAGGCCATGTTCCACGACATGTCTAGCGCCACCACAGGCTTCGAGTAGCCCCAGTCGGCCCGCCGCTCCTCCAACTCCCGGGCTGCCGTCTCCCGGACCAGCATGGAGGGTCCGCGACGGCCAGCAGCGCGGCCAAGGAGGAGCGCGAGGGTGGGAGCCCGGGCCGCAGAGGCATCAGAGTTCCCGTGGCGGGAGCGGAGGAGCGGAGCGTGCGGCTCAGGCGCCTCCGTGGCAGTGGTTTGGGATGACATGGCTAGAAAGAGAAAGCGGATTGCATAATTGAAATTGAGAGGGAGAGAAGGGAGTGAAAGTATTGAATATACGGCGAAGACTTGAGAATCAGAAGTAGGGGAAATCGGAATTATCGTAAACGCAGTTCCACGATATGAGAATCGAAAAAAGAGTGATTTCCCCCGAGACTGTGTCACTGAATGGTAGGGCAAACGATGATCGATAGGAAAAAGTGATTAGGGAGGAAAAGTGTAGCAACAGCAAGAATGGAAAACAGAGAAACTGAGAGAAGGTTAAAGAGGAAACCGAATCTTGCGTGAAGCGTTGAAAGGTTGGTAGGGGGTGCGAGAAATGGTAGTTGAAAACCCTGGGTTATGGAAATGGTTAGATCTGAGTTTGACTCGGTGAATCAGAAGGGACTGGAAGAAAAAGGACAGCGGGGTTTATCGTTTGTAGTCTCTTCCCAATTTCCGTTCTATGATTTGAATGACAATTATTTTTTGATGCATGTGGTGTCCACCGTTATTGGACTTAACAATCCCTTTGCAATAAAGATTATTGGTAAGAAAATGTTATTCTATTTGATGGGGCAGGATTGAATACAGACTAACAAGGTTAAGGAATAAAGTGAATTATCACCACGTCACACCTCTTGATTCTTGAAGGACAATTATGCCTTTCAATGATTCACCAAGTGGATAATGGTAATCCACTTGCATTTAGTCACATTTCTAAAATGTGATAAACACAAGAAATGTTGGTAAGATTATATTAGTAAATTAGATTAAACCTTTCTCCCATTCCACACCCTCTCTCTCATATCCACCCACTCTCCTTCAGAGCCACCGTCACTGCATCTACCATCGTCGTTAAACCTCTCACCCGTACAATGGCCGAGAACGAAGACTAACAAAACCATAGACCAAGCATGAATAGGACAACAATCCTCAAAGAGAAAATCGTTGAGGAACCTTAACCTCTTCAAAAACCTTGGAGCAAGGTCGAATGAGCTTATTTGCGACATAGGAGTCCTCAACGATGACGAGGTTCTGTCGCAGGATGTCGCCATAGCCTCTCCCAAGCTCTACCAAGAACCCAACAACCTAGTCGTTCACGCTCTTAGGCTCAGCCTCACGCACTTCAACTGACTCGTCGGGTGTGTGCACTGATCCAACGACATCATTGAAGGCGCGTTGATGTAACCGACAATAACAAATCTCCTGCATAGAAAGACGAATCACCTATTAGACCTGCAAGCTCCTCCATCCTCGTGTTCACTCCTCCTCTAGCTTTAGCCATTTTTTCAATTATGAATCTTTCTCTCTCTCTCTCTCTCCACTTTCTACACATGCAACAATCAAAGCCATATACATCTAGATCCTTTTTCTACAATTGTTTCACAAGTTAATTAGAACATTTCACAAATTTTTTAATCAGTTTTAATTTATTTATTTTTGCGTTGCTAGCTGGTATTCACCACTTAATTTTTTCCTTACGTAGTGAACAATTTAGTTTACATGTGAGGGATAATGGAAACTTGTTGGCTTTCTGAAGCAATGTGGTACCTAAGATGTTCTTTTAAGCTAGTTTTGATCTACTGTCTAATTGGATGTCTGCCTCCTCCAGATTATGTGAAATAGGAGCAAGATGATGATAGTGATAGTTGAATTTGGAGAAATAAAAAAAAACCCTAAGAATGGGAAAAAAAAAGAGGAAAATAAAGAGATGGGGCTTCTCTCCTATATTTTTCTTTTTTAGATCTATTTATGATTGTTGTTGATTTGCGATGGGAGGCAGATTTGGATTTGGATTTTGGTTGATGGTGGTGGTTTTGTATGTTGAGATGGTTAGCGGTTGTGGTTGTTTTATAGGTGGAGATGGTGGTGAATGTTGTGGTGGCCAGAGGGTCGATGATAGTTGTAACACCATAGCTAGCTACTTACGCTTAAGTCATAAGTAATGCTCACTAATTTGTTACTTCTCAGCTGAATTAATTTTAGACTTACTTTTCTAAAATATCTTTTATCGAAAAATATGGACCAGTTTAAAACTTTTTCTTATTTTGTAAAGAAGAAAGTATAAGTCGTGACTGTAATAATATAAAAGTGATAATCTGCGGGCTAAACGTTTCATCCATCATCATACATTACACAAATAACTAACAAACAGGCCATCATATTCAGCCATAACACGCATTCATCAATATAGATTTACCATGGTCCTGAAAACATTTACATTAGTCACAAATGCTTTTATAAATACATACATATACATCCATTATCCAAATATTCACATGAGACTAGTGGCATAGCCAGCTCCACTAATCTCCACAATACCACATATACATATAACAAAAGAAGAAAAATAGATGTCATGACTCCAAGTTCGTATGGTGGTCAATCAAGTCCTCTTCCTGCTCCAGATCCTCGTTAGGATCCTTATCGGGATTCTCCTTGGAATCATCCTCCTTTGAAATCCACCTGCAACATCCTAACCTAGGGCCCCTGTGATAAGCTGGATACGAAGGGCGAAACCTGAGGGTCCTGCCTTAGCGGCCTGAGGACAGATGATGTGAGCACTCTCTCAAAAAGTCGATGGTATAACTCTTTTCCTTGCCGTCGTAAGACGATGAGTGCCCTGACACTCTGCTGGTGGATCTTTGTCGGAGACAGGGGCTAGAGCCTTAGTGATGATCCTCTCGGACTGGCTCGGATTGGTGTTATCGAGGATAATGGGAGAATCATAGCACGATTTGGGGGCTAGAGTAGGGTTTGGAGTTACTGGCTCCTGATGTCCCTATGGTACCGGTGCGGTGGATGAGGCTAAAACATGAGAAGCATCGAGAGAGGGTATGGGAACCACTGACGGTGAGGTGACCTAATCCTCTGTGAACTCTACCGCCACTAAAATCGTGTCGGCCCCCCAAAGTGGGGTCAACCATGATGTCTAAGTGCAAGGTCTGGATCCTGCAGTTTCCCTGCAAACTCTCCATATTGCCCTGGAATCACAAGTAAAGAGGGGATGAGAACTTACGTCATCAGTGGGAATCCTGTGTAATTGACTCTTTCTTTTCCATTATGTGATGACCCTTTTAAAAAAAAGGAATGAAGACGTCTCGCGCGAGGCGCTACAAGCATCTCGTGTGAGACAAGCGCCGTGTCAGCTCCGCGTTTATTCGCTTTGGACTTGTTTTCTGAGGCCCAGCCCTTCCGTTTGGTCACTCCCTCGCTTATATATAAAGCCTTCCTCTTCCCATTCCAACCTGCTCAGAGTCCAGACTCCTTCTTCCCTATTAGAAGAGTTCTGCTCACTTCTTTCTCCCTTGGTAGGTAGCCATTCTTTCTTTTAGGATGATCTAGGTAGTAGGCTCCGGCATCGCCGCTGTGTTGGTGGTGGCCTACGGTGGTCCTTAGGACGCCATGGCGATGCCAGAACGCTGTAGCAATACTAGAATTGCTATTGCAGGGCCTACCAGTTTAAAGTTTTGTTTTATAGGTTTTGATGGTGGTTTGGTTGGCTTTCCAGGTGCCAATGCCACGCCACTAAGAGCCTTCAGTGCCAGCGTTGCTCCGTTCTACGACAGTCCAGGTGAGTGGCAGTCCCGGTGCATCGGCGGTTCCACTTCGAATAGAGTAAAGCGCACAGATTTGGGTTGTCTCTACAAATCTACTGTTTAAACTCCAATGACAAAGAAGGGGAAAAATCCATCTGCACCAAAATTATTTAGTTTTTTTTTTTTTCTATGAATGAAATTTGTTTAGGTTGTTTATTTGATCTTCTCTTATGATTATTTGGGCCTTTTGAATTTTGTGTGTAGTAGATGACAAATTTCTCATTTTTGGTTGTGAGTGTTCTGTACTTTGTTCTTTCTCTGGAAGGAGGAGGCGTCTTCAACAATTTGAAACTTTTATTTGTTTTGAAGGGTAAAGGGGCAGTGGTTTTGTTGGAGTTGAACGGACGTGGTAATGACGGCGACGCCGACCACCGACAATGCGGTGCCAACCGTTGCTGTTGTTCTCAATCTAACTGAACTTACTCGTTGATTCATCTTCGTTACAATCTGACTTCATTTCCACAAATCAAATTTTCAGGGTCACATAACCTTCAAATTGACGCTAATGGCATCTATTATCTTTCCACAACATTCCTCTGCCTCTACCCCATCAACTACACCGTATAGCTAGTTGGACTTGCTACTCCAACCTACAAGAACAATGCCACCGTCTACACGCATGAGACCTATGCAAAACATCACTTTCATATAAACAATTAAGAAGATTAATCAACTAATGAAGATTAGCACATTTACATTACACTTAAATTATCAATATATACTTTCAATAACAAATTAAATCTTTATTGTGTGGTCATATTGCAAATACCTTATTGTATTTTAAAGTCATTGTGGGTCTATTAAATATAATTTTACCCTCACAAAATTTTATCCATCTACCAAACTGTCCACATTACCTCGACCAACCTAGTCCCGAATGTTACTCAGCCCAAATACGTCGGACCTCTCAAACATTTCTCACGTGCTAATTATGCCTCGGTGTTAATGCTTCCATCCAAAAAAAAAAAAAATCAAAAAAATCATGCTCGCCCTGACGCCGACATACGGCCGCCATTACCGATTCCTAGGCCGAAAGGCCCATAAGTATAATTTTATTTCCTACAAAGGAAATTACCCTTCGTTTCACAACGCCCTCCAATTTCCCTGTTCCTCCACCCAATGCGCACTTTAGCCTATCCCCCCTTCCCATGTCTCTCTTACGTCTAAATCTCCCCCGCCACCTTCATAATCGGAACCAGCGCTGCCACCGCCTTGCCACCGCATCCGCCGCCGCTTTACGGCAGGAAGCTGCCGTTTGGACCACCGCCCCGCTTTCCGAGGTCGAACCCGCCGCCGAGTCCCTCTTCCATGTCACCGTCGATCTTTCTGACTCGCCGGACCTTGCCGCATCCCATACACGCGCTGGTCAGTACCTCCAGCTGCGGGTTCCCGACGTAGCCAGGCCCTCTTTCCTCGCCATCGCGTCGCCGCCGAAGCTTGCTTCGTCCCGCTGCGCGTTTGAGTTCCTCGTGAAGAGCGTCGCGGGATCCACCGCCGAGGCCCTCTGCCGGTTGAAGAGAGGGGATGTGGTGGAGCTGAGCCGGATCATGGGAAACGGTTTTGAGATCGGCCAGATCAACCCGCCTGAGAAATTTCAAACCGTTCTTATCTTCGCCACAGGTTCCGGAATAAGGTGAGTCTTTTTGTTTTAGCCCAATTTGATTTTGAATTTTTTGTTTTGCCGTGCGAAATGTCTGAATTGTTGGTTATTAACTTATTATTACGAAATTAGATAAGTGATTGTGACGTGTAAAGTAGTTATGGTGTTAATTTTAAATTTGACTTGATATTGATGGTCGGTTTGAAAGATGGACACTAAATTCTCATACTCATTTGTTGATTTTTGATTGTAATGACTTCAAATCGAGGTTTTTTGTTCATTGCTCCTATCCAGTGTCTCTTTGTGTTCACATTCTGTTTGTATGAAGCCCTGAAGGGGTGAAAGAAGATCTTTGAGTTTCTTGTATATAAAGCTGGGACAATTGGTTAAGGTTAATCATTAGACATTGCATCCCGTTCTTATCATCATTATTGCTCGTTGTCATTGGTGAAACTTGATTCACAATTTTGTGAGTGAATTATGGATCTGCGTGGGCAAGTAAAAACAAAAATTACAAACAAATGACAGGAGAAAAAGCAGGGCTGAGCTTTGAATGACATGGGAACATAACTTGTCCTTTCAGTTTTGGGTAACCCTTCTGGTTCATTCCATAACCTGTTATTTCGCGTGGCCATCCCATTCACCTTTAACTCTCCTATAATGGGCAATCAAAGTCATAACGGTCAATTAGAGCCATAGCGGCAGATTTGAATTGTAACAGCTACCAATGATTCAATAGCCTTTATCAGCCATTAACTAAGGTAACGTAATGACTCCCAAATATTCAATAGCCTTCAATGCCTTCCTAGTCCCCTTCCTTCTCCACTTTTATCCACTGACCAATGAACATAGAACCGAGCCTAGATAGTGCACACAGTCCTCTATCTTGAGTGAGGCACCTTCTGAGTTTGTTATGAAATTGAGATTCTAGAGAATGAAAACCTATAGCTACTCCACTACCATAGGATTTATCATAAACGTATTGCACATGGTGCATATGATATATCCTGATATGCTGACTTTGAATGCAGTCAATTAGTCTTATGTAACAAGTTCTTGAGGCTAGAAATGGCCATTCAAAATGAAAAGCAAACCACCTTTTTATTTGGCCTATTCTTAAACTTACAAGCTTTAGATTCATGAGCTTTGAGAATCTGGTCAACATTGTATTAAACTCTCCCCCCCTACAAGAACAATTCATCTTGCTGTGTGCTTACTCATTAATCATATGAAAATACCAAACTGGACCTAATCACTAACCCCTAATCCATAATCCATCCTTGGATCGCCCTCACTGATAACCTAATAACTAAATTAGGGTCAACTCATGACAGAAACATTGTTTTTGTTGCTGAAGAGCGTAAAGTTGAAGTAGGTGGCCTTGGAAAGGATTTATGATGGAAAAATAAGTCTTGGGGTGGACAATGACGAAACCTATATGCCCAATTTCATGATACTGCTCGCCTTCCATAGCTACCATGGCTGCTAACATTCTTTCTTTTCTGGTACTCCCTCTAGATGGTAATGTCTTTTCACCTTGTTCACCCACCCTTAAGCTTCTTTCCCTTTGTAGATAGGAATATTGATCTTCCTCCACTGCTCATGGTTGCCTTCATCCGATCTCGGCCCATCATGTTACATTTTCTGCTCCAAAATCGACATTTCCTGTGTGCTAGATCTTAGATGAGTCTTCAAGAATCTTGGTCAACTCCCTCAATATTCTTTGAACTACTATTTCCATGTTCTTGATCTAAGACTCCATCCACGTCCTTCTTTCAAACTCTTCGCATTGTCGCTTAAGTTCTTGTAGGTTTCTATCTAGTACCTCCATGGGCTTGCTCATTTATGTTCCAACCATGTAGGGCTCCTTGGATGAGGTAGCTCTGGTAACAATTGGTAGAAATGGATCTCATTAATAGGAAATGCGCGAAAGTTGAAGAAAGATAAATGACAATGGCACTCTATGGTAGTATAGACTCTCTTTGCATTTCCCAATAGCTAATTATATTTGGAGTATGCCTTCAAAACATTGGAATGTTTTATTTTCATTAGACTAGTAAGTGTTCCTGTGTGTTGCAGCAAATAAGGTGGGACAATGGTGAGATGATGGAACAATGGCGAATATTTTTGTAGATGAAAACGCATTTGGGTTAGCTGTGAGGGAAATTTAAGAATGTAATCAAAAAAGATTGTCTGTTAGTGGAATTATGGGTAGTTGCTACTTTTGAGGTGGTTGTGTGTTAGTGGATCAGGGAGGATGAGAACGTGCTATGAAGAAAATTTAAAAATTAAATTAAAAAATTATCAATGGGATGATGAGTGGTTGCTACTTTTGAGGTGATTTCGTGTTAGTGAATTAGGGAGAATGAGAATGTATTTGTGTTAGCTGTAATATATATTTTTTTGAAAGTTAGATTAAAAAATAGGTTCTTTCGTTGCCTAAGCTTTTATGAACGTACCAATACCTCTTTGTATTTGAACGGTTGTGATTCAATCACAAATTTAAAACAATAAATAATTTGAGTTAGTGGAACACTTGGCAAAATCTTAGATGCAATGGTATTGATACCCTTGAAGTTTATGGTTTACCAGAGTAAACCCATAAAAAATATAGAAATGACTCCGCTAAAGTGCAAATTGCATTCTAGAGGTTAAAGTGCATACATGGACACTAGTGATTGGTTATCAAAGAGTAGTGCCTTTTTCTTTTTAAATTAAAATTGTTTAAAAAATAATTGTATGCATTTATATCATCACTGTTGATTACATTTTAACGAAGTGCAAATTGCACTTTCGAGGAGCCCAATCCAAAAAATATTATCTATTATAGTGGTTTCATGAGCGGTTGCTTCTTTTGGGGTGATTCTGTGTTAGTGGTTCAAGGTGAGTGCATTTTAGTGAATTTTCTGGAAATTTCCCTCTACAATAAGAGGATATCTAAGTAGAAAAACCCTTAAAATATAATAAATGTAGATATAGATTAGACCAATGTGTAGTAAGTTGAGGAAATCAGGAAAGCATTCAAGCAGTGAGCTCTATATGCTGTTCATTCGTTCCTTGGTGTCCTTGGGGTAGTGTTTGGTAAGTGTCTCGGGACAGAAAATATGTAGATGACAATAGGGATAGAAACATGTTTGGAGAATGAGACGAAAACACAAACCTTAAAATTGTCTTGTCTTAAGATAATTTTTTAACTAATTTTTGTATATCCAAAGAGGAGAAATACATGAGACATGTTTTGGGACAATTTTTAAATTAATTTCTGTACCTCAAAAATGGAGGGATGCAAGGGATGTGTCTTTGCTGCCCCTTCGTCTCTGTATTTTCTGTCCCGGGATGCTTACCAAACGCTACCTAGGTGAACCAGAATGCCAATGGTTTAAATTGGAAATTTGTGGCACTTGATTTGCTTTGGGACATGATGGTTCTTGTGGCCTCTCTTTGTTCTCGCAATTGATGCATGTAGTTATGGGAGACAGAGAGCTCTTATGTTTGGCTTGTAGACTTGGTTTATGATAGGACACCGCAATGTCTTTGTATGCCTTCATTCCATCTAATAAAGTTTCATCTTCTATCTGTTCTTTCAATTCGTTATGACTCCTTTCTGTTAATCAGTGTAAATAAGATTCATACATTTGCATTAATCTATTAATTAAAAACAATGCAACGTGCTGCTAATCCTACATTTTTTTTTTCTTCACTTCTTTGTACACAGTTTTATCTATTCACTTCCTTGTTTGCAGTCCAATTCGGTCGCTTATTGAGTCAGGATTTGGTGCGAGCCAGAGGTCTGATGTGAGGCTATATTATGGAGCTAGAAATCTTCAAAGAATGGCTTATCTGGTTTGTTTAGTTGTTTCTTGGCCTAACAATTTGAGACCTTGTGTTTTCATTTGTAGTTTATTCTAATAACTATATTATTCATTATTATTATAGGATAGGTTTGAAGACTGGGAATCTTCCGGTGTTAAGATTGTGCCTGTATTATCTCAACCTGATGATAGTTGGACTGGGGAATGGGGATATGTACAGGTAAAGTGTCTGTCTTAACTCTGAGCATGTATGGTTGTATTTTCACCCAGTTACCTTCAGGGGGGAAGGATTCCATTTTCACACATAATTGCCTTCCCAGGCTGCTTTTACAAGAATGAAACAGCTATCTAATCCTTTTTCAACCGGTGCTGTACTCTGTGGGTGGAAACAGATGACTGAGGTGCGCCACTATTGAAATTAGCTTCTATTCCTTGCATGAGTTTTCTTTCTGTGTAATTATGTGAAACTTTTGAACTTGCTCTTCTCTAATCTTCCGGCTTCTGGTAATTAGCCACCACATTTCTCAGTTAAGTTATTGAAAGTGATATTTATATTATGAAGCTTACTAAGTATTTAAGAAACCTATGTTGCTTCTGGGCTACAAGTAGAAGGTCGTCCCTATCTTATTCTTGATAAGCGAGCAAGAGAAAGATAGCATTAAATGGTTGCTTCATGGAAACTAAGCCGGTCAGACATAGTACTTCGTTACCAAGAAAAATTGTACTAAGGAGAAGGTCGTCCCTATACTATTCTGCTTGAAGTCGCAATTGACTAGTCATCTTTTTCATTTGTCCAACCAACCTTCCTTTCCTTGCTTAAAATTATAAAAATTTAAAACATGGCTAAAGAGTTATGTGACCAATTGGTAAGAGTAATATTTTATTGTCAAGATAGAAATGATTTTGTTGGAGATAGAAGAGGAATTTTAGAAAGGACAAAACTTAGATCAAGTTCTTTATGCTCATTTAATCCATTTCTCCAATAAAAACTTGACAAGTGTACATTTTTCTTGAAATAAGTGTACACTTTCAATTTTTACACTAGTTATTTTAATAAAAATGTCCATGTGTCAGTGTATGATTGAAGAACTGGATAAAATGGACATAAAGAGCTTCATCTAAGTTTTGTCTGGATATGAACTGAAAATTGAAGCACACAATTTCATTGATACTATCACTCTTTAAATATAAGAAATTCATACCCGACAAATGCTAATAACTCTCCTTATAAATTTGAAAATTAAGATGACAAATGTAACACTAATAGTTATAACTATTGTAACTCTCACAACGGTTCATAACTATTCTAACCATAGCAATTCATAACTTGTTGGAATAATAAACTCTCATAATAGACATTGATGCCTATTCTCAACACTCCTCCTTGCTCAACTACCATTAACTCCAAGCTTTTCTTAAGTTTTCAGACCTTCTTTTGGGAATCGCTTTTGTGAATGTCAGCAAGTTGATCTTCTGTCTTGCAATCAGTTTGTTCATATTGCCAAATTTTGACAAGGAGTATGGTTTGGCTTTTCATCTTCTCCTTTGTTGCCAAGTCTCCCCTGCACAAAGTTTCTCCCCTGGAATTCTTTTTCTTTCTGTTGTGACCATGATTGAGCTTGAATTTGGCTTGTAAAGCACCTTCAATCATGTCTTCCTCCCGATAAGTCTTCGTTGTTCTTGGGCATGTAAAGCATACAACAATTTTGTCAAAGTGATGTTTGACAAGTCTTTGGAATTTTCTAGAGAGGAGATAGTGGATACGCAGTTCCAAGAAACCTCGCCTTTTCGACACACCTGGGATGTAATTTTATGACAACATATGCTATGCAATAGCTAAACTACTGTAAAGCTCCCCAAGACGTCTGGTTTAATTATTAAAATGATGTAGGACTTCAAAATATAAATAAAAATAGAAAAGAAGATATTGAAACTGATAGTAAATCTGTTGAGAATATGCATTATTGTCTCTTACGAGAGTTTATTATTCCATTAAGTTATGAATTGCTTTTGTTATGGTTGCAATAGTTATTAACTGTTATGAGAGTTACAATAGTTATAACTGTTATAGGAGTTATATTTGTCATTTTATTTTCAAATTAATAGGGAGAATTATTAGCATTTGTCGGTCATTTTGTATTTAACGAGTGCTAGTATCAATGAAATTGTGTGCTTCATTTTTTAGTTCATAGCGTTTCTACAATTCTTCTCATATCTCCAACAATGGTATCTGAGCTCTATTGTTCTTGAGGGACCTGGTAAGGTTGAGAGCTTCACCAAACACTAATTCCAAATTGATCACAATGTAAACTGACAACTCAACCGTAGCATTACCGATTTTTGAGGGTGGGAATTATCACCTATGGGCCATCAAAATGGAGGCTTTTCTTGATGCAAGTGATCTTTGGGAAGCTGTTGAGGATATGACGTTGCTCCATTACAAGCAAATTCAACGCTTGCTCAAATTAAGAATCATTAGGAATGAAAGCAGTGGAAATTGAAGGCAAATTCATGTCTATTGTACGCTGTCTCTCTAGCAATCTTTACTAGAATCATGACTCTGAAGTCATCAAATGCTATCTGGGACTTTCTCAAGCAAGAGTAGGAAGGAAAAGAGAAAGTCAAAGGGATGTAAGTGTTGAATCTAATCAGGGAGTTTGAGATGCAATGGATGTAGGAGTCAAATACAACTAAAGAATACTTCGACAAACTTCTAAGCATTGTCAACAAGGTGAGGTTGCGTGGAATGAAAGGTCATATGGTTAGTCGCACTAGAGTCAACTATCCACAAATCTTCATGTACATGACGAGAAGCATTAAAAGATTGCAAACATAAGTTTGTTTCAGATAAGGTTTGAGGGCAAGAGTCAAACATCTTACTAAAAGAGTTAATAGGACTCTGTAAGTGTGCATTATCGTATGTACGGATGGCTGGAACATCTTCCTCCACATGTGAGTTCAACAAAGTGATGACTTGAGGGGTTATTAGGATCTGCTACAGTAAAAAGGTGGCCGATAATGGCTCTGGGGTGGTTGATGGCAGTTGGAGATCAAAGGGTGGCCAAAGACGAAGCTACACGCACCTTCAAGAGCCACAAGAGTCGCGGTGTGTTAATCCATGCTCAGAGAATGAACATGGCGCATGAGAGCGCATTCGGCAGCAGTTTGGGCTGGGTATGGGGTCTGGCCGATCTGGCTGAGGCAAACTAGTGGTAGGGTTGATTGGTCGGAACGGTGGCCAGAAAGATGGCTGGCGGCGGTAATAGTAATGGGTTGAAGGAAAAAAAATGTGAAAAAATGGTAAAACAACAATTAAGGATATAGAAATACCAGTAATCAAGGCTAGAAATGAAAGCAGCGGAAGGTGCTCAGGCTCCCTGATTGGAAGCTCTGATTCCAAGTTGAAAGAAAATAAGAAAAGACTGGAGGAGATGGGATAAAATCTGGCTATTATTGCCTGATGGTGTATTGTACATACATAGGCGTTACATTATAGACCTTTGGCAAATATTGCCTAATGAATGCTAATTATTGCTAGATACTAATTTCCCTAAATTAAGAAGTGGCGTATCTATCCTAATAACATAAAATAAACCTGTAAAAAATATTTGCAAAACGATATCTCTGCAACACTCCTGCACATATTATACTTGTGTGTCGAAGACAACTCTTATAAACACTCATGCTTGTGCACGCAAACACCCATCTAAACTGCGCGTGCAAACATATTACGCACACTGAAATACCCCACAGATATCAACCAGAAATAAGAAGTATGTTGTATTATTCACATCCTTGAGCTGAGAAATCAGCCAAGGAAGAAGAGAAAACGATCTAGATAGTGCTGGAAAAGAGAAGAAATGTTCTGAGCATTAGAGATGCTCAAATCTCCTCCCGAGAGTCCAATTCTTCCACATTTCCTCTTACCCAATTCCCTTACGTATAACATCCTTCCTAGCAAAACGATATCTCTTCAAATATATTTTTCCTAAACATCCTCTCTCCCCCACTTCCCCCCCCCCCCTTCTGAGTCAGCAAGTTTCCATTTAGATCCATGGGCCAACTTGATTCCCTGCAGTCTCTTGGTTTGATGCTGTCATAAACCTATGTGCCTTAAAAAGGGGGGGGGGGTATAGTTCACGGAATGTTCTCACGTTCTCGGGAATGTGACCATGGGAATGCAACATTCCCATGTTTAGTTTAACGTTTTAAAAATCATTCTCAGATCTTGTATTCTTGAGAATGAAAATTGCCTCATTTATATTTCCATCTCCCATGTAATTGTTAGATTCCCATGGGATTAGAATATTTTGACACATGAAAAGATTAAATTGCCCCAAACCTCATACCATAGGTCAACGCCATTTGTCAGTTGACCACCATTGACCAATGACGGACCACCATTAGCCACTGACCGACCACCTTCATCCGGCGAACGACAACCATTGACCGACAACCGACCACCACTGATCGCGACGGACCATTGTCAGCCAGCGACGGGCCACTGCTCGATCGGCAACGAACCACCACCTAAACAAGAATGTGACGAACCACCCTCGACGGCAATGGACCACCGCCAGACCACCATGGGACTGCGTCAGAACATCGCTGGAAGGCATCAAACCATCTCCAGAAGGCACTTAATCACTGTCGAATGGCTACTGACGGTTTCTAGTTTATGCCGGACAACAATGGGCCACTGCAATCGGGTCAATGCCAAACGGCGACGAACAACCGTCGGACGGCAACAGATGGCGACAGACCATTGCCTATATACATCGTTTTGTTGTGGGTATTTTTGTAAAAGTATATTGTAATCCCATGAATTTTGCTAAGAGTTCAATTTGCAACCAAATGCATTCAAAACATATTTCTCGGAAAGTTTTTTCTAGGAATAGCATTCCTGAGAATAGTATTCTCGAAAATAAAAAAGATTCTGCAAACCACTCGCCACTTAAGACTAGACACATTCATTTTTAAGAGGATATGGTTCTATATTTGCAAGGGTTAATGGATTGGATTAAAATTACATCGTCTCATGTTGAATTCCAACATGATTTGTTCATGACATCCTCGAAGTTGATCATTTTCCATTTTAATGTCACCAGGTTTCCTTTTAACTTAGCATTGCATAACTAGGTCATGATAAATTTTAATGAGAGGATTTGCTTCCATGACAATGGCCTAACATCCTAATTTATAAGCTGTTGTCATTTCGTAACTCTGCCAAGTCTTGTTCACTTTAGGTCTTTAGCCAACAAAGTTGGTAAAGGTTGAATTTATTGTGTTTTGGGAATGTCGTTTGTCATCCATCTATATTAATTGTCATTGTGGAGTTCTACGTAGTGTCTTCGATCGTATCAGAGTGTGAGTGTGAGTGTGAGTGTGAGTGTGTGTGTGTGAATAGTAGCACTTAGGTTGCGTTTGGTTACTAAGACAAGAAAGAAATACAGCGATAAAGACATCAAATCTTGGTTTAGTTGTTGAGACAAGTACAAAAATTGTATTTGACAATTTATAGTTATTTAAAAAAAATTAAGCTAATACAATACTAAATTGTATTTTTTCTTTAGAGTGGGTGTATGGTGACGGGCACCAAATAAATAAATAAAACATATCCGTAGCCTCCTAGCCAGACACGTTTAAAAATTGATTACAAACTTTGTTGCTTAGAATTGATGGCTAATTGTTTTTACATGCCCTGGTTTCACCGCATGACATTTCCAGATCAATGTTGTATGTTGCAGGAAATTACGTCTATTCTTGTTGCCGAAGGGGTCTCAGGTGAGAAGATATTAAAGAACTTCTGACCACCTAGACGGATTTTTGGCCATGTTATATCATTATTGAGTTATAGTTGATAATTAATTTTTCATTGCCACTGATGAAGATCGAGAAACTCGGCATAGGATGTAAAATAAAAAGCAATTTTGTAATTTAGTTCATGTATCAGAAATTTCAACCCTTGTCAGTCTCAGCAACAAAATGTAGGACATAAAATCTCAAGTGTAATTTTTACATGGAAAGGGTTGATTTGTTGTACACTTTCAGAAGCTGCCTTCTTCTGTCCTAGGACGCATACAATTTGGCAACTTAGCAAGGGTTGGGTCCCCAAAATGCTCTGAGGATCATAGTATTGTCAGTTATTAAGACAATAAACAGATAAACAAGCTTTTAAAGTCATATAAAACAACCCTCTTATATTTTTCCCATTGAAAGTGTAAGCTCATGTTACCTTAGTCCTTGAAATTTAATTTGACATTTTAATATTTGAAATTGTAAGTTGTATGTTGAATTAGTTTCTAATTCCTTATCATTACTGTATTATCACATTTTGTAACTGTAAATGAGTTATAGTTACAATTAAAATTGTAATGAGGTTATCTGAGCAGTTATGATAGTAAATGAAGCTAGCAACTAAGATTTATTGGTCCAAGTGTTACAACCATATTTTTTAACCATTAGCACTGTCATCTATTATCACATTTTTATTTAATACAAAAAAATTAGTTAAAACATGACAGTACAATAATAATAATTAATTGAATTACTAATTTGACATATAATTTACAATTTTAAAAACTAAAAAGTTAAATTTTAAATTTTAAAATCTTAAACTTGAAATCAAAATGAACATGTTCTCCTTTTGCAAATACTCTCAGCCAGTGTGTGAAAGGACAAATTTAGAAATTGAATTATAACAGTAGAAGGACGAGCTCTCTTCTGTAAAAGATTACCATCTCCGGACGGGGCAGTCAGCTTGGCTAAGAAATTAGCCGCTTGATCTCCTTGCACACACGAAGAACAGAACAAAGCTAGTCACATACCAACAACCTCTAGATTTTTGGCTTTGAAGTAGAGAGATACTGTTCAGCCTAATTTCAATGATTTAATCATTGTCATAAGAAAAAATGTTTTGCCAGAGCATAGGCAGAAAAGTACAAACTATGATGTGTAAAACAGTAAATAACCTTTACATGGGAACGGGAAGGAGAAATATTTGTATGTTCTTAAAAACACATTTAATGTGTCTAATAAGTATTATTAACTATTAATTTAAATTTTAAGTGTTTAAAAAATATATAAAAGAATAAAAATTAATAGTTATAAAATATGCATTAATTTTTTTTTTATTTTGATAATCAGTGCTACCAATTTATTCCACCAATCCAAAAAAAAAAAAGAGTAACCGCTCAAGGATCATCATTTTAAATGTAAATATGAAATATTGATTGCATACTAAGGATGCTGCTGTGCTGCCATGCAAATTATAAGGTTGCTTAGCTCTCCAAAGATACATTATACTTCATGGGAAAGTGAAACGAAGTCTAGACATAGAGTAAAATAATACTTATTTTAATTGTATTTTTAAGTATAGTATTTTTTAAAGAAGTTTTGTTTACATTTACAAAGTGGTTTTACATTTCCAAATTTTTTAAAAGTGAAACATTTCAAATATTTTTAAAAAAGTGATATTTTACCTTATTTTTTTTAAAAAATATATTTTTTAAATTGTATTTTAACACTTATTATTTTAAAAATAAAATTGATTTTTTTTAAAACATAGTAATTCATATGGCAATTAATTTGGAAAATTTTTTTGATTGGACACAAGTCTAACACATTATCTTTAGACACAAAATAAAAGTAGTTTACTTGGTTGAGTGTATATTTAAGAATAATGTGTTGAACTTGTGTCAAACTAATAATTTTGTTGGATTTAATTGGAAGGCATTGACCGTGTAAAGGAATTTCACACTATTATTCAATCATATATCGACAAATCAGCAAATATTCTTGATTATCACACCCACTTCTTAGTAAGGTTACCAAAACGAAATGAATTGATTGACTGACCGTGTAAATTCTTTTACTTGCATCAAAGTTAAACTCTAATTTTTCTTAGATGAAATTTTAATAAGTTGTTGGGCAAATTAAAACCTCACCTAATGATAAATGGAATTCAGTTGGCACCCCCACTTATCACTACAAATAACGCAACTCAAATATTGTATGACTGAGGGAGTTTTCTCAATCCAATTAGAATTTGTATGACTGTTTGCAAATTTGGCTAGCTCATGAGCTACCTTATTTCCTCTCCAACCAACATGATGAAAAGAACAGAATTGAAAATTATCTTGTAGCATTCTGCAATATGCTACCGCAAGGTCAAAATACGTGATCAGTCTGTTGGGGCTTGATAACGCTTGAATCACTTCTAGACAATCAAATTCTGATCTATATTTCTGAAGCTGATTTGCTATGACCACTTGCGGTGGAGTGTCAATGTTGTCAAAACACAACCTATTCCTTGAGGCTCATATGTCATATAGGAGCGCAACAAACATATTGGGGCCAGCATCAGGTAATTGCTTCATTAAATTGCCTACCCACTTCGCCAGACCAGGTTTCTGCTGTCCATCATTAACAAGTCCCAATGGAGTCTTGAACCAATATTCTCTTACCCAGATGCAATATCGGAAGGCAAGGGCTAGTTAGTGATTCTTCATCTTCATGGAAGTGGGGACAAATCGGACACACTTCAACTCCTCTCCTCTGCAACTTGAATCTCGTTGGTAATGCATCATTCAGGAATCTCCATAGCAAGTGTCTAACTTTTAGTGCTACCTTCATTTTCCAAAGTGAGTTCCAACTCATTGGGTCACAAGAATTATCTGATCCAGAGCTTGATTGCACCGAGCTTTCATACATCTTTATCATCATGTGGTAGGACGAATTTACTTTGTAATCTCCATTTCTCGTAGCACCCCAAATGAAATTATATGAGATTTTTGTCATAGCCAAGGGAATATTAAGAATCTGTTGAGCCTCAAATTCAATAAAAGTACTTCTAATAAATTATTCATTCCCATCTCCTCTCATCCGAGATCCATAAGTCTCTAACCATAGACATTTCATTCATTGTATCCTTTGGGGTCTACACCTTGTGACCTAGTAGCTTAAGAAGCTAACCCTTCCCCCTTATCTTTATGTTGCCTTCTATCCCTACCCTCCTGTAACCTCCTTTTTGCAGAACCCATGACGCTTTGTTGATACTTCTTCATGTAAAGCTTGGGTTGTAACTTTCCTTAGCTTCAAGAAATGTCACTCTAGGAAAATATCTGGCTTTCAGGCATCTAGCGAGAAAGGATGTTGGATTTTGGATGAGGCGCCACCCTTGCTTAGCCAAGAGTGCTTGGTTGAAACCACTAAAACTTCTGAATCCAATGCCCCCTTTTCACTTTATCCTTGTGATTGTGTGACGACCTATAGTCTCATTAGGTCAAAAAAAGGGAGAAAGTTGGCGCGTTGCAGCGGCGCGGGAATTAATCCCATATCACGTGTATCATTAAAAGGGGGTCTCCTCCTTCCCCTATATATAGATGAGTGTTTAATCATGTAAAGCTACGCGTTTTTAATGATTAACACGTTAGGAGGCTTTCGTAAGGAAATTAGTCCATTGTGTGCCAGTGGTGATTTCTGGGATCTCTTCTGAAACATTTTGGCTGAAGGAGATATCTGATTTGTCAAGATTAATGAGTTGGTCTGACGTTCTCTGGTACAAGTCAAGAATCTCAGGGAGGTTGTCGGCTTCCGCTTGAGTGAGAAGAATGAACAAATTATCATCATCCGCAAAGAAAAGATGTGAAATTGTTAGAGCACTGCCTGCTATTTTGATGTCATTAATTGCCTTTCTCCCTTGCGCCTGAATCATTAGTCCCGACAGAACCTCAACACATAGTATGAATAAATATGGTGAAAGGGGATCTCCAGGGGACCTCCCTATCTCAAGCCTCTACCTGGCGTAAAAGCTTCACATGGACTTTCGTTCAATAAGACTGCAAAGGATACAATAGAGATACATCAAAACTTGCTCCCTTGAAAATTCCCTATTCAGGTACGTGAGCATCTAAGGGGATAACTCTGCCTCGGACCACTTCAGTTGCCTCACTAATGTCAGTAGTCACAGCTCCTTCGTCATACAAATTCTGGAAGAAAGTAGACATCACCGTTGCTACTTCCCCCTCTTCATCAAAGAGCATGCCTGCATCGTTTGATGTGGAAATCAACGGTGTTGCGTGACCTTCCGTTGGCCAGCCTTCTCATGGAAAAAAATTGTGCATTCCGGTCACCCCACTTTAGCCAATCTGCTCCAGCAACTTGTTCAGCTCCCGCTGCATAGCCAATTTGATCTACTTAACGTTTCGTCTATTTCGTATTTTGAATTTACCAATAAAAAAAAAAAAAATTTCATTTGTCACGACCGACCTAAGGCCGAAGCGGCAAGTTTTTTTTAGTAGGGTCCCACACGCATTTACAGCGAAATTTCATCTCCCGTGACAGCCGCAAATGATCTGCTTGGCAGAAACATTTCATCTTCCCCACTTTTTCCCCTTCATTCCTTCTTTTCTTTTTAAGGTTGTCTGTCCGGTATCTAAGGCTTAGTCTTGACTAATCCGAGTCAATCCGGATCGCACACCTGACTATGGCGGGTGAGTCTCCCAATAAAAATAACTGCATATACAAGATCTCGAACTCGGAACACTACTTAAGCGATACCAAGCCGCTTACCACTTAGACCAACTCCAGTTGGCCCTTCCTTCCTTCTTTTAACCTAACGCGGAGTCAGCCCAACTGCGCCCTTCTAGTCAAACACAACACACTCAAGACACGCAAATTATGACTCTTCGCACCATCTAATTCCAATTTTTTTTATTCATCGACTTCACCAAACCCTCTAAATTAGATCTTTCTTCCGCCTCCTCAAATATATACCCATACCTACCGTCACGCTCTCTTTCACACCAACCGGTTCCATCTCCAATGGGAGGTTACATGTCGTGCACTCTGGCTCCCCCTTCGACGAAGAGCGCGAGGGCTGCGAGGGTGATCTTCCCCACAGGAGAGTGGAAGCAGTACAGGGAGCACGTGAACGCCGCGGAGCTCATGCTCGAATGCCCGGCTTACTTCCTGGTCAATTCTAGCTCCCTCCGCATCGGTCGAAGGTTCTCCGCCCTTGCTGCCGACGAGGATCTGGAGTTTGGCAACGTCTACGTCCTCTTCCCCATGAGGAGGGTGAACTCTGTGGTCACGGCTGCCGACGTGGCGCTGTTATTCATGGCTGCTAACTCGGCCGCCAAGCGGATATCCGGAGGTGAAATACGCGGCGGAGAATCGCAAGGCGATGAGGTGAGGTCGGACTCGGTTGAGTGCGTTGAGAGTGAAGCTGCGAGGTTCGGTCTGGGAGGAGTTGAGTCGGGGTTTCCGAATAGGTTGAGTTACTGCAGGTCAAGGAAACCTGTGTTGGAGACTATAAGCGAGGAACCGATTTGGACAAGATGAAGAGATTTAACACATTTTTTTTGTTTTTGTTACCAACTATAATCTGTACCTTCATGCTATTTATATATACACACATCCTATCCTTGTACGTAACTTTGTTTAGCATCGCTGATTTAATACAACAGTACGTAGTTTCTGCCGAGTTCACTCCTTAGCATAATTTCTTTAATGTTTATCATTTTAAAGTGCGAATGTTAACATTTTATATCGACGAAATTGAGATTATTCGAAGAGTATATATTTTGGGCCGTTTTGTGTCTCACTTAACTCGTCTGTGTGAATTGTTCAACCATTAATTGTGACTTAAATCAAGGGTTTAGAAAAGTACTTCTAAGGTAGGTGGGAGGAGGAAATAGCTAATTGACAATCATATGCCTCCAACGTGTGGACCGTTGACAATCAAATTTTCTAACAAGTGATACTTGCAATTTTTTTTTTTCATGTAATGACTTCGAACAATCAGTGCTTGAGCACTAGTTATGAAGTGAATTGTCGTAAGATTTTGCTTTATTCATCCCAATTATTTGTGGGTTAATACTAGCTATGTAATTCTTGTTTGGCTGTACAATTGCTTAGAGAAGCCATTCACGGGCTATTCACTTAGAGAAGCACTTAGAAAACGCACTTTACAGGGTGCACGGTGTGTATCGGCTTCTCCAAGTGCGTAGCAAGTCAGCAACTGTGTTTTGCCCATCGCCTGCAGCATTTTCTCCGTTTGCCTCCCTTTCTTGGCTTGTGCCTAGTTGTACGACAGCTCGGGTGACAGCAATGCCCATTATGTGCATTGGCCCTTGGTTTTGGGCTCTTGTTCCTAGATCTGTGAGCTGAACGCCCTCACCGTCTTCAAGAGGAAAATCCTCTAAGTTGAAGTTCAGTGTCTGCGGCGTAATCGGTGATGCTCTTCCTTCCATGCTTTCTCGAAGCTCAAACCCAGTAGAGTCGCCAATGATTTAAACTGTTTTGGTAAAAAAGTTTAATATATAAGAATGAAAGTGAGAAAATGAGAGATTATGGGTTCATAAGCTTGTTTTGAGACTTGAGGAAGGAAAATGGGGTCTATGAAGGTTGGATTATGAGGGGTGAATGATCTTGTCCTCTAATCCAAGCCCTTGTGTGGGTGGCTTCAGCTTGGGAGCAAGCAATTTTTGGTGTTTCCCGAATACGCCCTCTCGCTTGTGCTTGGTGTATGTGTTCTAGCTCTTGCGTTCTCTCTCCATCTTTCTCCTGAAATCCTGCCTTTTGTATCTAATTTCTCTATTTTTCTCTCCCCTTTCTTATTTCTAGGATGCCATTTGACTTCCTAGGATTTTGCTCTTGACATGTCACTTTCAGGGCTACAGGACAAGGCCCTCTACTGCGTGAGGTCCTTGTGCCTGTAGCTTGAACTGGGATATGTCACTCTCAGACTCTGCCCTAATGCAGATTTCTGGCACCATCTTCCTAGTATAAACAAACTCAATCTTTATCCCTCTTTCCTAGGCTATTGTGAGGGGCTCCTAAAGTGCATAAAGTTTCAAACCCTTATTGCACCTTCAGCAGGTTGTCAGAGGGCATCCAAAAGAGCCCCTTGAGACCACATTCTGAAGGCTATTGCAAGCTGTCAATCTCAATGGTTACGAGGGCGTATCTGTTTGCTTGCTCCCTAAGTTTTAACAGTTGGCCAAGAGGCCTTGGAATGGATCCCATGACATCTTTGGGATGTGGGGCAAGGTCCAAATCCCTCCAATCCATGACCCTTCACAGTTCCCTTTCTTGTCTCTTTGTAAATAGGCTCAGGGTGTATTTTATTGGCACCACTCATGGTGTATTTTATTGGCACCACCCTATGAACTTCTGTTTGAGGACAAAATGTGTTTGATCAAAGATGCAAGTGGGCAAGACCTGTTTAAGGTCAAAATGAAAGGAAAAAGCTTTCCTTTGGGTCTAATGGAGGAGGTGCATGCAACTATTTGAAGCTCAATCAATGCCACCAAAATTTGGCATAAGAGGCAAGGTCACTTCAACCATGATACACTGCTGTACATGAGAAAACATAATCTAGTGGAAGGGTTACACAAGATCTCGGTCATAGAGGCATGCTCAACGGAGGTTCAAGATCATGTGTTGGTTGTGATGGAACATGGTGGCATGGGCATTTGCAAAGGCATTCCAACACCCAAGTAAGCGTAAACTCAGGTTATGTATTTCATGATAGGATTTGAAGTTGTATCTCTAGGATTCTGTGAATGATGCTTTATATAAGGAGGTAAGTTGACCACGTCAAAAACCACCATCCGTTTTAGCGATTTTAAGCCTGATTCCATGGGCGTAAACACAGGTTGTGGGTGATTCAACTTCTCATCTTAGACTGAGTTGAGGTTCGACCCAACAAAGTGGGAGTAATTCTGAGGTTGACCCTAGGTTCGGGTTGTCCGAGATGGTCCTCCTGTTAGACTCCAATGGGTTTTCAATGAGGCTTAGGAGATTGGGCTTGCCATATTACCCTGTAACAAGTATAATTAGAAACAAGTACATTTAAAATAATTTAAATTTTATAATAATTACCAAAGATATATTATTTAAATTTGGAAAGGGGTGAGATGGGAGAGGAAAGCAAAATAGATTTTCTAAATATATTAGTTACACTGCACAAGGTAAGAGATGATCGGTGAGGGTGGAATTGAAGGATAGAAAATTTATCCATAGGAACTTTTTATGCTTGTAGTAGTGGTCGTTACTTGGACATTTTCTCTTCTCGACTTTTCCACTCACGTTAATATATTGGTTGCAGATCCATATTCCCTTTATTGGGGTCATTGGCAGTATCTCTTGCCCTTAGAAGGTAGCAGATAATCTGAACTACATGTGTGACAAGATCACTAGTGACTTTTGAGTTTTTCTAGTGCATTCTATTTTTTCTTCTTTTATGGATCTGTCCTAATGGAATATTTTAAACACTCAGTTCTATATCTAAAAAGCAATTGGTTGTTGTGGCGCTATACTATATCTAAACTAGTTCGCATAAATTACCAAAAATAATTACGCGAGTTATACCTAGTTGTCACTTGGAGTAAGAAGAAGCCAAACTCTCTAAAAAAAAGAAATTGCGTGAAATCTCAATTTGATTTTCCAATTTTACATCAACCATCATATTAGTTTTGTTAAAACTTTTGTCATCACGTTAATTTCTCAATAATTTAAATGAGGAGTGGAGGTAATGAATGTGAAAAAGGCGGTCATGTAGACAAAAAACAAGGATGTAAAAACATCTATTAATGTTAGGGCACCTCCAATTTTAATTTTTAAAATTATTTGATTTATTTAATTGGGGAGGGGGGAGAAATTAAACATCTTACATGGTAATTAATTGTATACGTAACTTAATTGTCAAATTTAACATAAATGAAGTATTTAACCCAGTGACAATTTAAAGTGTCGAGGAATTAATTAATCTAGTGAGAAAAACAGAGATAACGGGGTGACATATATAAAACCGAAGTTACAGATCGGGGTTCCCCTCCAAAGAAATTGGTGGATGCCATTGAATTTGGATAACGTGGCCCAAATCCTCCAATACACTGATGTGCTGCATGCAAGCAAATCTTCTCCTTTTTCTCTCTCCACACTACGCACACACATGCCGTTGCTCACAGCTAGCTTCATGTTTTGAAAGACATCAGAGACGATATATCTTCTTCTGACAACTGAAATTAATTCCCATTTTCTCCCTCCGCTGGGCGGCCAGATGGTAGTCTCATCGGCGGTGCAGTTACGCGGACCGGCAGGGCTGAGCGGTGGGAAGTGGAAGTTAGTGAAGTTTTGTGATGGGGAAGTCATGGGACGTAAGCTGAGGCTATCCCATCTTCAGCAAATACAACAACAACAACGTGGTGGTTGCAGTACTAACAGGGTTAGACAACGTATATGCATGTCTCTCACTGCTGACTTGGCCAGTGAATCCAAGGTTTACACAACCCCTCTGCTTCCCCTCCTCTTTGGCACCGTAACTCAAGGAAAATTCATCTCTGTCTAGAAAGAAATTATGAATTGACTTTGGGCGAGATAAAACAGAGTTTATTTATTAGTAAAAAAAAAAAAGAAAAAAAAGGTGTATAAATGCACGAACGTTATCTTAAATTTAATTCTACTGCAGCAAAATACTTGAGCTATACCCAAGTGTTGTCACTTCTTTAAAGTTTGGGAGTATAGTGATACTTAGAGCCCCGCTTAAAGTTCAATTTCCACATGATGAATGCAGTTGAGAGAGCTGGATATTGAGAAAAGGGACGCAAGGACGGTTGTGGCAGTTATACTGGGTGGAGGAGCTGGGACCCGTCTCTTCCCTCTTACAAAGCGCCGAGCCAAACCGGCTGTGAGTTTGTTTCTAATTCCGTTTACTTTTCCATTTGCTTAGTTAGCTCTCAACTTAGTTAGTCATGCTACCTTGTAAACTCTTTGCTTTTGCTATCGTGAGGAGTGATTTTTGCACTCAATGAATGAATTGCTTAATGTTAAGTGCGGCATCCAAGGGCGGCTCCTCACACGGCTGAGGGGCTATCATCACCCCTAAAATTTTAATTTTTCATGTAAAAAAATGTATTTTTTTTTCTTATTTAGTCCTTCCTTAAAATTGTGTATAGCTAAACTAAAAAGGAAAAAAATGAGAAATCGGTTAAATTTAATAGTCTAATTTTATTACTTCTCTTTTATTTTTCTACTTTATTCTTAATATTTTTTTTTATCTAATAGCAAAGAGAAAATAAACGTGCTCTTAACAAGATTCTTTTTCAAAGTAGTTGTGAGTAGCATAAAAAAATTAGAAAAATGTTTTGTGTACAATCTAAAATTTATCAACTTTTGTACAACTCACTCTCCTTTTACTTGGTTTCTTTTCCTTTTTTTCTTATTCTTTATTTTTATTCTCTCTTCTTCTCCAATCTCCCATCATTTTTTTTTTCATTTTCATCTTATTCTTTATGAATCCAAGAGTTTTCTTTCTTGTTTCTATCATATTCGTTATCTTTTATTTTTTCAAATGTTTGTGCATGTATATAGGCAAGTTTATGCATGTGAACACAAAGGTTTTCTTCTTTGTCCTCATTTTTGTCATATATTTTGTTTCTGGTAATTGATAAGTTTGTATATGTTAGTTCAAAAGTTTGTGAATATGTTTTAAAATGTTTATGCTTAGAGTGTGAGTAGGGAGATGGAGAGAGAATGTGATAGTTACTTTTCGCTATTTAATACGTTGTGGATCCAGTTTGATTTGGTTTCGTATTTGAAAAAGTTTGCGTGTGCAGAAAAAGTTTGTGCACGTATATGCAAAAGTTTGTGTAATCGATATCATTGGTTGGCACCATGGTTGGTCGCATTTGAATTGTACATTCAACATTACTCAAAAAACCATGACTTATGTTGTATATTTCTTTTGTTTGATTTCTAATGGTCTTAAATTGAATTAAAATACCCATTTTCAGTTTGACTTTTCTAAATTTTGAGCCAAGCATGACATTTTATGATGTTGTCTGATGACCTAAAATATGAGGGTCTAATTATGAAAATGCTCCTTAAATATTGGCCATGCACCTTCTAAAATAATGCTCTAGCTCTGGTCCGGGCGACAACACATATGAATTTGCCATCATCTTTGCCGTACTAGGTTCCAATCGGAGGTGCTTACAGGCTGATTGATGTGCCAATGAGCAACTGCATCAACAGTGGCATCAACAAGGTCTACATTCTCACTCAGTTTAACTCAGCCTCACTCAACCGGCATATTGCACGTGCCTACAACTCTGGCAGTGGAGTTACCTTCGGAGATGGCTACGTCGAGGTATCCATCACGTGATGTTCTAAATGGTCTTTCAGAAAACAAATAAAAATGCTACATGTACACCCAATTTTATACACCCATACATACACTATTAACAATGTACAAACTTTATTCTTGTGAGTGCACAAACATTACAAACTTATAGATGATATTCTCAATTATACTTAATTAAGTGCACAAACATTACAGGCATTAAAACACAAATTTTATGTATATAAGTATAGGGTATATGTATGGTGTATATTTTTTTGTTGTACGTGTAAAAGGACTCGAAAACAAATTAGTAAATGAAGAGCTGCTATAAGAGTGCTTGTCCTGTGTCAGGTTCTTGCTGCCACTCAAACTCCAGGGGAGGCAGGTAAAAGGTGGTTTCAGGGTACTGCTGATGCTGTGAGGCAGTTCCACTGGCTCTTTGAGGTATGAATCTACGGCAGTTACAGAATCAGTTTTTCCTTGACATAAACTTTAAGGGGGGTTTTAGAGTTTTCCACTTCAGATTGCCGAAGTGTTAAAAGTGTTGATGATGAATAACATGCTTCTTTTTTCCGATGTTGCAGGATCCCAGAAGTAAGGATATTGAGGATGTGTTGATTCTTTCAGGGGATCACCTCTACCGGATGGACTATATGGACTTTGTTCAAGTAAGGCACCATGTCATCCAATCAAATAGTTCTTTTCCTCTTTCAATTCTGTTGATGCATTGCAAGTTAATTGGCTCTCGGATGTTTTGATTCTTCTTCATTCATATCCAGAGTCATCGCGAGAGCGGCGCAGATATCACTCTTTCTTGTCTGCCAATGGATGACAGGTAGGTTGCTTTGCTTGCCCCCTCATATGGTAACTTTCTAATCATTTCAATATAGAAAATGGTGCCACTTTCTATCTGTTTCTATAAACATAATCACATTCTGACAGCTAAGGGATCTTGTGGTTTCCAATATAGTAAATCAGATCTTCCAGTGTTTCAATCAATTAGAAACTAGCTTCATGTAAGTTCAATAAGCTTTATCATACATTATTGTTTAAAAACTCCAGTGTTCATATATGACAGCCGTGCCTCAGATTTTGGTCTAATGAAGATAAACGATGAAGGAAGGATCCTTTCATTCAGTGAAAAGCCCAAAGGAGGGGACCTGAAAGCAATGGTAACAAAAATCAATGCGTTTGTCATTCTTCCTAACACACCAAGAATTAGATTTACTGCTAACACTGCTTCATAACCTAGCAAGTAGATACAACCGTTCTGGGCCTTTCGAAGGATGAGGCTCAAGAGAAGCCATACATCGCTTCTATGGGAGTCTACGTGTTCAAGAAGGAGATACTTCTGAATCTATTAAGGTACTGATAATAATTATCTCTAGCTCATCTATCAATGTATTCTATAAAAATATAGAAATATGCTCTGAAAATGAATTCATCCATCCTACTGAAAGCTTGTCTGCTAAGTGCTACAAATTTATTTAACTTAGATGGCGGTTTCCAACTGCAAATGACTTTGGATCAGAGGTCATTCCAGCCTCAGCTAGAGAATTTTACATGAAGGTATGATTAGATAAGAGCATACAAAGGAATTATTCACATATGATTTTACCTATGGTGCGACAGTATTCATCATTACTTTTTAGTGCACTAGATTGTAATGCACACATACACACGCACACACTTGAAGGATGGAAATAAAAAATTAGGAGATATACCATCAAAATTTTGGCTACCTGATGTTATGGCTCAAATTAAAGAACTTAGGCCTTTCCATAAGAAGAGAAAGGGGAAGCCTGCCTTAGGGTCTAGCAGAAAGTTCAATTCCATCTATTATGAATATTTACAGAAGAGATTTGCATGCAGGCTTATCTCTTCAATGATTACTGGGAGGACATCGGGACCATCAGATCATTCTTCGAGGCAAATCTAGCCCTCACTGAGCATGTGAGTGTCGAATTTACCTGTATTTCCACTTTAATTGAGCTTCAACATCTTTCATTTTTAAATCACGCCCAGTTCAAACTTAAGTAGTAGAAGGCTATCCTACATGCTGGTAAATGGTAATCATAAGAAAACTATTAAACTTCCAAGCTTTAAAAACTAAGCTACAAACATATTTCAATTAATCTCTTTATTTTTATTCTCTAGGAAAATTTTCCCAGTTTCATGGTTAATATGTCATAACCTTACTAGAAAATCTTACAATATTTCCAGCCACCCAGGTTTAGCTTTTATGATGCAGCAAAACCAATGTATACATCAAGGAGAAACTTGCCACCGTCGAAGATTGACAACAGCAAGGTCAGTGTCTATCCTCAAAATGTTTCATCGGAAACCCGCAATAAGAAGCACAAAAGCCACACTTGCTGTCAAATCTTAAACTACAATACTTCAATTTGTCATTTTGCAGATTGTTGATTCAATCATATCACATGGAAGCTTCGTGCATAGTTCCTTCATAGAGCATAGTGTAGTTGGAATCAGATCCAGGATAAACTCAAACGTTCACTTAAAGGTTTGGTGTACCAATTCCAGAAGAGGAGAAGAGAGGAGAGGGAATATGGGAATATTTTAAATAGCATTATTTCAGATTTTGCAACATATCTCAAATTTAGAGGTTTCCAAAAGTTTTTGTTCAGTGGATATATAATACATGCTTCCTAGTTATGCTTATCTAGCTTGTTTATTTTCCTATATGTAGGATACGGTGATGCTTGGTGCTGATTTCTACGAAACCGATGCCGAAGTGGCGGCATTGCTAGCTGAGGGAAGAGTTCCAATAGGAATAGGAGAAAATACAAAGATCAAGTACAGATTGAAACTTACACTCTTAACCATTAGTTTCACTTAGTATAGTTTCTCACTTCTGGTCACATATATGCAGAGACTGTATCATTGACAAAAATGCTAGAATTGGAAAGAATGTTGTGATTGCAAATTCGGAGGTAAGCTTTCTAAAACTATTTTAGAACACCATATGAGTATGTGATACATCTACCAATTGATACACAAACTCCCTTCATGGAGCTTGATATTCTTGCACCCATAATTTATATCTAAAATTCTTGCTTATGATCGAACTGCAGGGCATACAAGAGGCTGATAGATCTTCAGAAGGGTTTTGCATCCGTTCTGGTGTCACAGTTGTATTGAAAAACTCAGTGATTGGAGATGGACTTGTCATATGAAAAATTCAGTAATCAACCCATCATTTGCTTGATCCATTTTGCCATGGATTTTTGGGTGGGAATATATCAGTTTTTTACAATTCAAAAAAATAGTGACAAAATAGCATCAATTGTCGATGTGTTGAATGAATCGATGAGAACATTGAGAAGTGTTATATCCTACTAGCAAATATGGCTAACGATCCTCTTAACAAACAAAAGAATGACACTTTTGAGGGGCAAAATTAAATGAAAAGAGGACATTGCTGTGAAGTGTCATTTTTAGATTTGTTAGAAGGATGATTGGACATATTTTTTAGGAGGATATATCCCTTTTCCCGAACAAACAGAGATAGATTCACATATCATACGTCTTGTATTACAATTTCGCAAAGTAGGAGAGCATTAAGACCAAAACCCTTTTAATACTTTGTCATGAAAGGCTCCAACCATTTTTCAGTTCCCAAATCCCAAATGTAGACTACCAGGAACGTACACGATTCCATAAATGAATTTATGAAGTTTAAGCTAACTTAAGCTTTAAACACAACAATTTGATTGGAACACATAGATAACCTATCATATTTAAAGACGGGAAAGCTTAGGCATGGTTTATGGACTAAGCTCTTCACAGTTAAACATGAATTCATTTTCATATTTCTGCAAAACAAATCGCTCCTCTGGGACTCAAATGCTGCTAACAGTACATTTCATGTCAGAAAAGGGTTTCCTACATGTCCTCCCCGCTCGATGAAGATAATATATGGATGTCCTCGGCAAATCAAAGTTGTAAATGTGAGCCATTTCAGGAAGGCCAACTCCTGTAGCAGCTATACCTGTAGCGACAGATACCCACCTTCTTTTTGAACCTTCTGAATCGAAGAGACAACAAACAGTTGTGACCATCCTTTTTTTTTTAATTTCCCCAATGGCATTTACTCACAATACACATACTTCACTGTGTCTTCTCAATGTTCTGCATCTAACAGTTCTACTTCTACCTTTAACCAACTCTTGTATCTTCTCAATGTTCCTGCATCTAACAGACTTCAGTTGACTTCTTGACTCCAGTTGGCTTTGCTGCCAACATCCTAGCAACTTTAGCGACCTTGCGAATAATATGTTTTCACTCAGTAATTATCCCTTTGCAAGGGAATCCCCCTGATATGTTGCATCGAAGATAATTAACAATAACATGTCGATATAACATCATAACTCATCAGCATTCTTACTTGCATGCCAAGTTCGTGGGCGGGTACCAAAACTAGTGCTTGAACAGATGATTTGCATAGTTGATGATGGAATAGATCGATACCTGGTATCGGTCGTTTAATAAATAAATCTTGGGAGATTTTCCTATCTTGGACCGGGAAGACATTCCCTCTCCCTCATATAAAAAACAAATAAATAACTCTTAGGACCAAGACTCCTCTCAAAACTTATGTACAACTCAAGAATAATGCCAACTAATGAAAAAGGATTGAAATGGTCGTTGATGTAGTTAAAGGTTGATACGAATAATGTAATCATCCTTGTTTGGTTGGAAACTTCAGTGAGGTCAATCTCAGAGGTGCCTCGGGTTATTCTTCAGTTACAGGTCCTTGGAGGAAGCATCGCAGTGGTAATGAAAATAACAATGGTGTCACAAAGTGTTTCACCAGTAATCTCCACAAGAACAGCTTCCATTTTTAAAATGATGGAACCTACGCATATCACGCACTACAATTTCCCTCCCTGTCACAAGTGAGATGTACTTAGTGGCCTCATGGCAATCACCGCAAACTCTTAGATTCTTCCTAATGTGTATTGTTGTACCAGGGCTTGTATTCAGAAGTCCAAATGCAATAGCAAGCCTCTCACTATGGCTAGTGAGCAATTGTTCCTTCACGTCCTCTTCCACATCATGAATTGGATTGGTGTCAGGCACATAACCAGCAGCCTTGATCTCATCTCCAAGAGTCTCGAGAAAAGCATAGACTCTTTTGGATTGTGGATGATTAGTAGTTCCTGAGTAGAATGTGTGAACTTCATTTCTCAACTCCACCAGACTGCAGCCAGGAGTTTTCTGGAGCCCCTTCTTCTCCATGGCTGTCCTCACCAAGGCCACTTTGTCCCACATTGAAGCAGAGGCATACATATTGGCAAGCAACACGTGATACCCACCTTCTTCTGGGTCTAACTCGAATAGCTTGTCCGCTGCCTTCTCTCCCAATTGAACATTTTTGTAAATTTTGCAAGCACCAAGCATTGCACCAAAAACATTTATCCCTGGTTTGACAGGCATCTCCTGGATGAAATTCCAAGCATCGTCTAGCCGACCAGCACGGCCAAGGAGATCGACCATGGCACCATAGTGATCCATTGCAGGCTCCAAGCCATATTTTTCCTTCATGCTTTCGAAGTAATAGAGGCCCTCATCCACAAAACCTGAGTGGCTACAAGCTGAGATAACGGACAGGTAAGTTATTTCATTCGGCTTCATAGGTCCCTTCTCCATTTCATCAAACAGATCCAGAGCTGCTCTTCCTAGGCCATGAGTCCCATATCCATCTATCATTGCATTCCATGTGATCACATGTCGCTCTTGCATCATGTCAAAAATCTTTCTTGCAGTTTGCACTGCTCCGCATTTTGCATACATGTCAACCAGAGCAGTAGCAACAAAGACATTCTTGTCCATAAAAGTTCTTATAGCAAGTCCATGTATCCACTTAGCCTGGCGGGTAACTGATAAATCTGCAAGGGCAGTAATTACACTCACTAATGTAAAGGAATCAGGTTTAATGTCTTGAGATTGCATCATGCAAAATAGGTTTAAAGCCTCCTTTACACACCCGTTTTGAGCATAGCCTAATATCATGGCATTCCATGTGACATTTGTTTTCTGCTTCAAATTACCAAATATTGATGCTGCAATATCAACACTCTTACACTTCGAATACATGGATATCAAAGAGTTCATAACTGACACATCCAAGTCAAGCTTATGTTGATCCAGTAATTTATGAACAAATCTCCCCCGTTCAAGGTCACCTAAATTAGCACAAGCATGCAAAGCTCCCATCATGCTAACATTTGTAGGTTCAATCCCCTCATCCAACATCTTTAAAAAAGTCGAAAACGCTTCTTCAGATTCTCCATTTTGTGCATAACCATCAATCATTGTATTCCACGAAACAACATTCCTGCTACTCATCCCCTCGAAAACCAACCTTGCATCCCTCACGGACCCACACTTGAAGTACATATCCAGCAGCGCCGTCGCAAAATTAACCATAGACTCAAATCCTGATCTCACAGCATAACCATGAATAGACCTTCCAAGTCCCAGAGCCTTCATATCTGCCACAGCCGGCAAAATGCTGACCAGCGTGATGGAATCGGGCTTCTGGCCAGCTTCCTGCATCAGCAAAACCAACTGCAGAGCTCTCTTAGCAAAGCCATTCTGCGCGTATCCAGCAACCACAGTGTTCCAAGAAACCAAATCCTTGTGCGGCATTCTCTCAAACATCTTATAGGCATCACCAATCTGCCTGCATTTCGCATACAAGTTGACAACAGCGGTCATGGCAAACAAATTGGACTCACACCCATTAGCTATCAGCTGCCCATGAATCTCTCTACCCCTTTTGAGGTCCAACTTCTCCCCACACAATTGCAACAGGTAAGTGAAATCGTACACAACCGGCTTCACCCCGTCACACCTCATCCTGTGGTAAAAGGACAAGGCGTCGCCCAAGCCTGAGTTTTTGGCATACCCTTTGAGCATTGTGTGGTAGAGCACATCGAGCTTGTGGTCAACAGGGTCAAACACACGCGCCGCTTCAACGATGCTGCCGAACTTGCAGAACAAGCTGACAAGCTTGGTCTGGAACAAGTGCTCGTTGTAGAAGCCGTTCTTGATGATGAGGGGAAGGATTTGGTGGAGCTCTCTCATGGAGGTGCAGAGCTCTAAGAGGATGGCGGAAGGGTGCCTGTAGACATGGGTAGGGATGAAGATTCTCTGGTAGAGAGGGGTTGCTGTGGGCGTAGCAGAGGTCTTGGTGGGCCTTGGGCTGTTGGGAAATGGTGAAGGGCGCAGAGCCAGCAGCTGCGAGCTCATCCTCTTCGCTCTATCCCACCTTTGGGTTCAATGCAATCACAACCAAAACGAAAAGAAACAGAAGAAGCTCCTTCTTCGGGATTTGGGGGGTTTTGCTAAAATAGCGTCTACCCTCGAACAAAAATCAACAATTTTCAATAATAAATACAAAGTAAATACTATTTAAATAGGCATATATTTATATAGGTTAATTAAGTTTTTAGTCCCTGTAATATGAAAAAGTTTGGTTTTAGTTCCTCATAACAAGTTTTAGTCCTTGTAAAACGTGAAAATTTGATTTTGGTCCCTGTAGACGGTTGGTGATGGACGATGATGTAGAAATGGTCACTGATGATGGGTTAACTGACACGTCATCACCGTCCATCACCAACCGTCCACAGGGACCAAAATCAAATTTTCACATTTTACAGGGACTAAAACTTGTCATGAGGGATTAAAACTAAAATTTTTCATATTACAGAGACTAAAAACTTAATTAACCCTATTTATATTCATCAAAAAAATTGTTTGTAATGATTTTCGTCATCGAGCATAAAATATCACAGTCATATTTTTGGTAAAATTTATTTCACATGATGACTTTTACATGGATGAAATCCAAAATCCTAAACCCAAAAAATATCATAATGAATTTTTCAACAAAAATTCTGTCAGGAAATAAAATAATAATAATTTTTAATCATAAATAAAATTTTGTCTATAATTATTAAATTAATTTTTATTTTTTTCAATAATTACATATAGATTTTGAGACAAATATAAATATTTGTCTGTATACTTATACTTCTTGTTTATTATTAAGAATTTCTACTTTTTTGGTTGTAAACGGAAACTTTATCTCTAATTTAAAAAGGTTGGAATGTATTACAAACCCATTATTTTTTGCTTGTAAAATTCATTTCAATTTAGCTTTTTTCTGGTTGTGGCTTCTTCAGGTTAAGGGTCCTTTTGTTTTCTTAAATTGTGTTCTTTTATTTATTTGGTTAAAAACGTTGGTAACTTGGTTCAAATTAGGGTGGGATACTACTTTTTGTAATAGTTTGGGGCGGATGCTATTTTGACAAACCTAAAGGGTACTAAATGTAATTTATCCATTTTGCTTTTAAATGGGTTGTGTTTTGGTTGGGTTATGAGTTTCGGTGGTATGTGATGTGCAAATTACATACCACATGTCCAAATTTGTAAAAACATATTGAACCTATTTTTTAATGATTTTTGGTATTTAATTACTAAATGATCGAATTTTCAAGAAAATTTCTCTCATTTATTTATGATTAGGTCACATTTTTTAGTTTTAAAATTATATTTATATTAATATAGTGTATAGAGAGAGAGCGTTTTTGAATTTTTGGTGACTATTTATCATTTTTTAAAAATATCTTCATCCCAAAATGATATTTTTATCAAAAATAGCAAAGAAAACGTAAATTTACACTAAGAGTGGCATGGCATATAGCAGAGTGGGAATGAAGGCCATAATTTCATTAATTTGGATGTGGACTCAATCTGTGTTAGGTTCGGTTACAAAATTTAAAAGTATGACACTATTACAATCAAACTTCATGAAATCACCTAACTAAGAGATTCTAGATAATATTTTGCTCAATTGAGCTCTCTAATTAAAAACTTAGTGTCGTTGTTGACTTTTTTGGGTTGGCCATTGACTTTCTAGTGTTTAGTGGACATTTTTTATGACTCAAAATACTCTAACTAGTTAATATAAGCATGGTTATCAAACTCGCGAGTTTAAGTAAACTCGTGGAGCCTTCGTAAACTCGGATCCTAAACTCGTACGAGTTTACCTATTATTAAAAAAATATTTTAAAAAATTATTATGCCACAAAAATATATTTAATAAAACTTGAAATCCATAAATACATTTACCTCCATAACAAAGCACAAATAAAGATGAAATATATGAGTTTTAAATTCAATTCATGCATAATACATATAACATAATACATAGTATTGACTACTGAACATCACTACAAGCAAGTTTGTGACGATGATGTCTTCAATCTAGAACACTAAAGCACAAATAGCAATGCAGATGTCACGCACCCTGGTGGGAAAGATCCCTGAGCAAATGACGAAATACATACGATGGATTAGCGACAGAGCACAAGCAATGACGGAGCACGATGAAGGAGCACAACGAAGCACGGTTGTAGGCGCAACTGTAAATGATAACTCTAAAATACTTAAATGATCTAAATCTAAAAACTCAATGCAAAACAATATCAAACTTGTTTTGTCCCTAAAAAAAAACCCTGCCTGTGTGGTAAACTCGTAAAATCGGCAGTAAACTCGCGATTTTATGCGAGTTTACCCGATTTTATCCAAAAACGAGTTTACATGCGAGTTAGCTCAATTTTACTACCTAAACTCGTAAACTCGTACGATTTTACGAGTTAACAGGCGATTTTGATAACTATGAATATAAGTATGATTACTTACTATTTCATACTTAAAATGTATAATTATGATTTTACCCTTAAGAAAAAATCAAGATGTTACACAAGGAGGACTTGCCTCTTCACAACTTGGACTAGCCAAACCTGTAGTCAAAATAGGTGCAGAACTAAAATTTAAATTTATTAAGGGGTTAAAACTTGTTAAACCCATAAAAATGTAGGGGGATTGATCTCCGCCTATAGGAATGGAGACTCACCTATGGCTAGCAGTTTATCGCTTCATGCGATGTCAATTACTGCGAGGGGATTAATCATTGATTTCGTCGTTGGATGTCCGATCAAGAAAAAAAGAACCCAAAAAAAATTAAGTACAAAAAATGAGTGAATTTTTCTTTCCATTTAAAATGAGAGAATTTTCTTTATCTATAAAAATGTGACAAACTAATAATTAAAGAGTTTAATTTCTATGCATAGTTAGTATAAAACACTTTAAACACTTTTACATTGCCATTCAATCATGCGTTATCATATTATTACAAGTGATTAATTCTCCTACCCACTATTTTAAAATAAAGGGAAAGCTAATAAGTGCCTTTATGACACTTGTCAAAGAATTTAAAATAGGATTATTTTATTAAAAATATAAATTTTTAAAGTTTTCAATACATTTAATACATTAAAAATACTTGAATCTTTCCATTTTACATATTTAAGATTTCTTAACAAGTCTCGTAAGAACATTCATTGTTAACAAAATCCTAAAATAAAACTAATTTTACTTACGTCACAACACAAAATTAATTAACAATGTAAAAGTATTTACCATTCAAGTTGCATATAAATTAAATCATAATTAAATGTGGCCAACTAATAATTAGATGACAAAGGTTGGAGATTGTTTGTGGCTAAGCAACGGGGATCGTGGATGGAGGTTCATCAGGGAATTAGCAATGGCATTACATAATAGACTCATATTACCCACTACCAAGTGCCAACCAAACAATATACATAGAATAAAACAAAAAATTATCATGGTTAATTATTTTACTATAAACAAAGACACAAATATTTACATGGAATCTCATCAACTTTTAAAACTTTCTTTTATCTCTTTCCAACTCACAGACATGTCTTAAAAGAATTTCAATTATGTAAAATCTTTATTTTTTTTTTCTTTATCATAATTAAATGTGACCATTTTTAAGGAGATAAAAATGGAAAATCTAATGTAAAAGGCCACACTTTCCCATAAATAAAAAAAGAAAAAGAAGAGAGGCCACAATTTGCAGTAATATTGATCTAAAAAATGTTACATGTACACCTAATTTCATACATTTATATATACACCATTAATAATACATCAACTTTATTTTCACGAGTGCATAAACATTATAAATTTATAAATAACACTCTCAACTATATTTAATTTAATGTACAAATATTACATGAGTTAAAATATAAATTTTATGTATATAAATACTAAGTGTACTTATGGTTAATGATTTTAGAAATATGTGTGGAACTCTATTCATATTGACGTGTTACAAGCAGTGCTCCGAAATGACGGGCTCGGGTTATTCCTCGAGAGTCCATCGCAGACTCTAATACCTTTTCCCCACGAGCCCCCATTCGAACCTTTCCTGGCCGCAGTGGCTGTTCATGGCATCGCCACCGTAGCCGCCATCGAGATTTGAGATCCTCGCTACCCGCATGTGCACGCTCCCTACTCAATGACCCTCTCTTTCAGTGCCTCAAGAGCTTTTGCCGCACCAGTCATAACACTCAGAGCGCGCTTCCTCTTCCCCTTCTGCACCTCCACCCACTCTCTCGCCTCTGCCCCCGATCCCCATTACCGGGACGTCGCATACGACGCCGTTCAAGACAGCAGCAAGCCTTCCGCAGCGTCCGGCGGGTTTCGTGCTGCGGTTGTCGAGCCCAAGTTGTTCATTCGGCTCCTTAACTCCGTTCGGGACCGACCCGTCGCCGCCCTAAGGCTCTATCGGTGGGTCGAGGGTCAACCCGGTTACAAGGGATCTGAGCTTGCGTCTGCTGTTATTCTCGAGATCCTCGCGCGGAACGGGTTTATGAGGTCTGCGTATTGGGTCATGGAGAAGGTGATCGCGGCGGTGAAAATGGACGGCGTCATGGATGTTCTGGTCAGCGGGCGTGTTTCTCCTGAGGTATCGGCCAAGCTTCTTGATTTGTTGCTTTGGATTTGCACCAAAAAGTCGATGCTTGAGAAGTGCTTGTTGGTTTTCTATAGGATGATTCATAATGGGTTGGTGCCCGATGTCAAGAATTGCAATAGGGTTCTTAGGATGCTTAGGGATAGGAACATGGCGAACAAAGCCAGGGAGGTTTATAGTGTTATGGTGGAGTGTGGGATAAGGCCTACCACTGTTACTTACAATACCATGTTGGATTCGTTTTGCAAAGTAGGCGAGGTTCAGCAAGCGCTGGGGCTTTTGTTTGAGATGCAAGGGAGAAGTTGCACCCCGAACCAAGTGACCTATAACATTTTGGTAAATGGTTTGTCTAACAAAGGGGAGTTGAAGCAGGCCAGGGAGCTCATTGAGGAGATGGTGAAATTGGGGCTGAAGGTGTCGGCTTACACGTATAACCCTTTGATTCGTGGGTACTGCAAGAAAGGGCTGCTCGAAGAGGCTTCCGATCTTGGGAAGGAGATGGTGAGGAGGGGAGCCTCACCTACGGTAGTAACCTACAACACAATTATGTATGGTCTTTGCAAGTGTGGAAGAGTTAGTGATGCTAGGCAGCTGTTATCTGTTATGGTAGGTAGGAGTCTGATGCCGGACTTAGTTTCATATAACACGTTGATTTATGGTTACAGCAGGTTGGGCGACATAGGGGAGGCTTTTCTCATGTTTAATGAGTTAAGAAACAGAAGCCTTGTACCCACTGTTGTGACTTACAATACACTTATAGATGGTCTTTGCAGGTTGGGGGACTTGGACAGTGCCCTGCAGCTCAAAGATTATATGATCAACCAAGGGCCTAGACCTGATGTATTTACCTTTACAATTCTTGTTAGAGGATCTTGCATGATGGGAAACTTGCTATTGGCTAAGGAGCTATTTGATGAGATGCTTCATAGAGAATTGCAGCCAGATCGTTATGCATACACAACTCGAATAGTAGGTGAGCTGAAGCTTGGTGACTCATCTAAAGCTTTTGGTATGCAGGAGGAAATGCTAGCCAAAGGCTTTCCCCCTGATTTGATCACTTATAATGTCTTTGTTGATGGGCTTTGCAAGTTGGGCAATTTGAACGAAGCAATTGAACTCGTGCAGAAAATGCTCCAAGATGGACTTGTTCCGGATCATGTAACATATACTAGCATAATCCATGCTCACTTGACGGCTGGGCATCTTAGGAAGGCTAGAATGGCGTTCTATGAGATGTTGAGCAAAGGCATACTTCCTTCGGTTGTCACTTATACAGTTTTGATTCATTCATATGCTGTAAGGGGAAGGTTGGAGCTTGCTATTATGTATTTCTTTGAGATGCAAGAGAAAGGTGTGTATCCCAATGTGATCACTTACAATGCTTTAATCAATGGACTTTGCAAAGTGGGGAAGATGGATCAGGCATACAATTTTTTTATGGAGATGCAGGCAAAGGGTATTTTGGCAAATAAGTATACCTATACTATTTTAATAAATGAAAACTGCAACACAGGCCAATGGCAGGAAGCTTTCAGGTTGTATAAGGATATGCTTGATAGAGATGTTTTCCCCGATTCTTGCACACATAGCGCACTATTCAAGCATCTAAACAAAGACTATAAATTGCATGCAGTTCAGCATCTTGAGAATGTGATTGGAGGTGGTGAATAAACTTTTGATGTAAAGATGAAGGAATGATTATTTGTTATTTGCAATTTGGCATTCCCACTAGGCTATTATTGAGACAATCCTTGATTTGGGGTTTTGTCTCATCGAGGAGAAAAGTTCCCCCGACACAATCATACAATTTTTCTTTTGGGTAAGGAGGAATTCCATTTTTCCTCTGATAGGTGATATCTTATGTAAATTTATATTCATTTAGCATTGATACATTTCTAATGTGTTACAGGATGAGGAGGCCTATGGGTGTTTCTGATGAAAGGGAAACTTCAACTATTTACATTTTTTCACTTGTTATACCCTGAGGCTAGGTAATACTTGGAAGAGTATGTGGATTTAATTGATTAGCATTTAAAGATCTTTGACAGTATGCTGCAAAGGCAAGAGGTATACAGATGAAGCTCAATTCTCTAACAAGATATTTCAAATAAATTTTTGGCGTGATCATACACCATTTTTTCATTCATTGCTCTTAGTCTTCGGTGGGGAAGAGGAAAAATTTTTATGCTCTTGTGCTTATTCTTTGCACAGTTGTTGTGGTTATTATTTGTAAGCCTAATGGTACACGTTTTGTTTTCCATTACCACTTGTATAAAGAATGGAAAGCAAAGTTAGATTTTGTTTTCACACTTGTAGCCAATGAATGCTCAAGCTCAACAGCTTCCTCGCCATTTTCTTTCACCTTGCTATTCACTTACATTTTGCAACAATAAATTTATTTTATGCATTATATGCCCCGATACTTTCTGTATATCTTGATTTCTGTAATTGATGTCTTTCTCTATGTTCTAATTTCATATTATTTAGAATGGAAAACAGAAAATAAATAGTACCTTAAGGCAAAATACTGAGATTGTTGACATGAAGCTGTATTGGAAATTTATAATCTCTCATCAATTGTTTGAAATATTTTCGTTCTGTTTTGACAAGTAAAGAACAGATGAATGAAGTGGAATACTTTGATTGGAATTGAGAAAATAAAATTCCTTAAGATAGTGCTCACTTTTATTTTTTGTAGGACCAAAAATTTGCTTGGACCAATTATTTTTCCAATTGGACATTGGATTGTTGTATGATTTTGTACTTAACAAAAACTAACATGAAAATGTGCATGCATAAGTGATTTCTTAAGTAACTTTCAATTGATTGAATCCTGCTGCATTATGTTCACACACAAATTGTTTGAGCATTTTACACAGTTGCTTGTTACTCAAACGCATCTTTTTGCTCCTTTTTGTTTTTATGGACTTTAATATTCTCATATGGTGGTTTGGATATTTGTTGTTTTTGTCAAATGCTTTACAATATCCAACTGATAATATTGAAAGTTATTAGTATATGTTAATATTGGCATCAAAAGAGGGTGAGCCTCAGCACTATATCTAGGTTGTTGTCTTGTAAGCAGGAGGTCACTAGTTCAAATCTTGGAAACAGCCTCTTTGCTTGCGGGGGTGTAAGATTACATACATTTACTGTCTCCTAGACTCCATCAGGTGTGATTCTCGTGCATTGGGTCGCTCTTTTTATGGTCTATTAGAATAAAACTAGAAATAATGAGGGGAGCGTGAGATATGATGTCAATTTTACTTATTTTAGCATGTTTTAACTCTAACCTAATGATAACAAAAGAAGGTATATTGCTATGAGGGGAGCTATTTCTAGGTTTTAAGATTTGATGAGATAATCTTGTAGGTTTATGTTCAAGGAGGGGAGGTGTAAGTCATTTACTCTTGCGTTTATTTTAATTTGTGTCTAAATAATTGTAAACTGATTATTTAATTATGTTTCCCTTTATCCTCTCTTATCAAACTTTCCAAATTTGCCATTTGAGGGATGAGTTACATTGGTGGGTCCACATTGATGTGATCAACGCACTTCCATCCACTTCCTGCTTTCCCCTCTTGCGTCCTTTAGTTTGGTACTGATGCCAGACTGTTGAAACTGCTGTTAGAGCTAAGGTAGCTCTCATTTCCATCCACTCCTTTTTTATTGTTACTCCATCCACTCCTTTGATACTGAACAATGCGTTGGTTTCTTTTAATTTTTCACTGAAAGATGACTTGTGCCAAGTTGCATAATGTTCACATATGCAATTGCTGCTTTTGACTTCAGTATTTGTGGTTTAGTATTCTTTATGTTGGATGGTTCTCTGTTGATCCTGGAATTGGATGTGCATAACAGCTACCCTAAATTGCATGTTTCAGGAGTTTGCAGGTTCGTTCAGTCAGATACCTATGTTTCTAAAATAGTTCATTGATATGAAAAATAGACTTGGAAGAAATTTATTAGATGAGGTGGTTAAAAATTTAGTGGACTTTGCAGGAATGGCATTTTGCAGGATATTTCTGAAATAGTACATTGATATGAAAAATAGACTTAGCAGGTATTTATTAGACAAGTTGGTTGAGATTTAGTAGACTTTGCAGGAATTGTATGTTGCGGGGATATTGGTTAAAAATTATTCAGTCCTTTATTTAGTAGACTTGTCATTTTAGTTAAAAGTTTTCCTGCACTACTGTTACATTTGTGAGATGTGATCACCATCATAAGCAGGAAGTGAGTTTTGGTCTTACTAGTTTGGTGTCTAAGAGCATTGCTTTGGCAAGTAAATGGCTCTTGATTCTTCCATTGGAACTTTGTTATTTGGTGAATGGTACATGTGCCCTAGGTCCCTAGACCAATTTATGATGATTAGCTTTAATGGTTTTGGTAAAAGTGATTATTGATTAGGCTACATTTTTGTAGGAGTGTGCAATCAGAACTACACTTTGTGCATATGGTTTGAGCATAACTCAGTTACTTCTTTGAACATGGCAGCTGTTTTGAGATAAAATTATGCATATGGAAGATTGATACGTTAATGGTATTAGACAGCTTTTCTATATGGATTTTATATTTATTTATGATGATTTTGATGTTCTGCTCTTCAACGAAGGAAGATACCTAATCCTCCAAATTAATTGTAATTTTTTTTTCTTTATATTAATGAATTTATTCTTTTATTAAGAAATGTAACATAATGATCAGTTTTTTGCTTTATTTTTTTTATCCCCAGTTTTCCAGCATTATCAGTATGGAATGGTCGTCGAGGTTCTTGTATGTTCTTGAATTGGCCAATTTGCAAGTAATTAGTGTTGCTATGATTGAGAAGTGAGGGAGCGGAGTTTCTCCCCGTAATTAAACTGGGTTATACCTTGAGGGAGAGAGCGGAACCAGAGTGCAATTGCAACAGAGGTCAGAGTGAGAATGCCGAAATCGCAAAGCGACGCCTTGTATTACGCAAATAAGAAAGCAAAGTGAGAGAGAGAGAGAGAGAGGCTTTTGAAGCATAAGAAAATTTCTTGATTTTTTTTTTTTTTTAAGATGAGAGACACTTCACCAACCCTAGTTGGGGGTGAAGGGGCCAAAGGCCGTAAATCAACCAAAAGCAAAAACAAAGTGCATCTTTTGCCAAAACTAAAACAAGGATTACATAGCCATCATTGTGACACCGAGGAGAATCAAAAGTATGTCTCCCACTAGTAGTTTTGCACTCCCGCTGGAAAATTTTCAATAATATTTCGTTTCATGGCATAATCATTTTACTTATAATTATTTATATTATTATATTTACAAAATCATTCGTCTCAATCTATATTTACTCGTTATAAAAACAAGTCATAAGATGATAAACAAGCATGATGACATCTGCAGCAATACCCACGTGAAGCACGAGTCATTCTTTGTTACTCTATGCAGGAATAATAGATTTTCTCCGTATCGCATGTTAGCCATTGATTGTCATTGACAAAAAAAAGAAGAGAAGAGAGAGAAATTGAAGGCTAAAAATGATTGAGGGAGGAGGAATGTATTTACTGAGTTTATAAGAATTTCATTGAGAAGCACTACGCAGTGGATCTTGTTCCATGGTGGGTCCTAACCTTTGTTAGGGTATTTAAATGATACACTCGTACCCATACAAATCCTACGTCATCATGTCACGGTTAAACCCTGACATAAATTCCAAACTGTGCAGTTCAAACAAAGCTGGCGCCTTAAAACTGTCATGATAAAGCACACAAGCAAAGAAACTTGAAAAATATCATCTTTTGAAGGGAAAAAAATGTCATCTTATACACACTTCTAGTAATGCATTTTTCACTGATCAAAAGAAAAAATATATATAAGGGTTAATACTATATTTGTTCCGTGAATTGTAAACTCTTATTTCAGTTTGTCCCTCAATTTAAAAAATTGATAGTTTAGTTCTTAATTGTCTTAAGTAGTCTCTAAACATTCATAGTATTAACTCATACAGTCTCTAAAAAAAATAACTATTTTTTCTTGGGACATAGAGTAAGGACTAACGAGTCCAACATTTACAAAGTCCAATGACTAAATTGTTACTTTTTTAAATTAAGAGACCAACTAAAACACAAATGTAAAATCCATAAACCAAACAGGGTATTAATCCAATACATAAAGTATCAAAAACTACTCTCCAGTTGGTTGAACAACATTTGAGAATCATCATCCACGGTTTCACTATCATTATTATCATCGGTACTATCTGCTCTATCAATATTGCTTGACAATCCACCTTTGCCAGCGGCACCATCAGATAAGCCAATGAGCGATACATAAACTTCATTTTCAAGAAATCCAGACTGCCTCAACAACCCAACTAATACCTCAGCGCTTGCCATGTCATCTTGCTCCCTACAGAGTTTGAAGAATGCAGACAAGTTTGCAGGCTTCGGCCTCCAACTTTTCGATACATCGGCCATGAAAGCTTCTTTCAAGCAGGACAGGGCCTCAGAAATCCTATCATCTGCGATATGGCCGGAAGAAAGAACCTCCCACGTATATGAATTTGGAATTCCACCACCTTCAGTCATCTTCTTAAAGAACCACAAAGCATTATCTGTATTGCCTTTCTTAACATACCAGGCTATGAGAAGGTTTCCAATACTGGGATCATAAAACGACTTTACTGAAAGCCATTCCTCATAAAGATTTTCTGCACCCTCAATATCATCAATTCTTACCAGAGAAGAAATAACAGCATGGTATCCCATGTTTGTTACAGTGGGAAAAATTGATTTGTATGTATTCCACACGCGATAAACATCGTCTTTTTTCCCAATACTTCCATACAAACTCAGGAGATAATGAAATGGTATTCTATCCCGGCCTTTAATTCTACTCTCAAGCTTCCTTAAGCACTCTTCCGCTTTTCCGAACAGATTCATCTTAATGTACATTGTAGCCATTGTGCTGAATGTAGTCCAGTTAGGGACAATGGTAGGGTCTTTGGTCATCTGTTCAAACACTTGTTCCATCTTTTCTGTTGATCCTCGAGATCCACAAGAAGATAGCCAGATATTATATGAATAAATATCTAGCTGTATTTTATTTTCAATCATTTCTGAAGCCAACACATCAACTTTGTCATAATCTTTAAGTTTCATGTACAGAGTCATCATCACATTAAATGGAAGTGAATGCATTGCATATCCTTTACTCCTCATTTTGTCATGTAAAGACTCTGCCTTTTCCTTCAATCCAGAACGCACGTATACATTTAAAAGGGCTCCATAGGTCCTCCTATCATTTAACCTAGGAGTCAGCCTCAGAAAATACTCTTCTGCACTAGAAACTCCACGAACTTTCGAAATTAGATCTAACTGAATTGCTGCATCACTCGACGACACACTAAACCTCTCTTGTCTTTTGTTCATCCAATCATATACCTGCAACGTTTTACATATTGTTTTCATAAAATTGTACATGGCTGATGTTAAGAAATTTTGAGGCAAATAAGTATATCTTAATCACAAACAAAAAGTGGTGTCATTCTTTCATATCCAAAGGAAGCATGCCATTTAATAGATAGAGTGGTGGGGAAAAAGATGGATTTCAGGATTACGTTAATTGTATTGGAAGTGTTTGCAAATGTGGAATTTACAGTTACAAAAGGATAATATATCAATGGTGTTATAAGTTATGTAATTGTATGCATACACCATACATAACCGTTAAGTATAAGATATAAAATCATTCAATGAAATTTTATGAGCTTGATCTACTTGATAGGATTAGGAACGATTACATTAGGGATAAAGTCGGGATAACACCTATAGTACAAAAGATGGTAGAATCCCATCTTAGGTGGTTTGGACATGTAAGAAGAAGACTATTGAAAGCCCCACTAAGGAGAGTAGATCAAGTGGCGGATAACTCAATAGCTAGAGGGAGAGGGAGACCTAACAAAACTATAGAGGAAACTATTAGAAGAGATTTAGAAGTTAATGATTTGCATGAAAATGCCGCCCTTGATAGGACACTATGGCATCGCTTGATCCATGTAACCGACCCCACGTAGTGTGATAAGGCTCTGTTGTTGTTGTTGATCTACTTAATAGGTACTTTCAACTCAATGGTCGGATTGATTAAATTCAATCTACATAAAACATTATTGAGTGGAGTAAATGTATCATGACATACTCCTGGAGTTAATAGATCTCTATGTGTGTGTATGGGGTTTGCTAACCTACACAACTTCATGTGGAGGTTAGCAATGTCCACATTTTATTTTGGACATAAAACTCCACTCATCTTTTGTTAATCAATTTATTATTTTGGATAAATTTGTAATTTCAATTTATCTACACTAATTACTCTTTCAAATATTCTCTCACCTAATTAATATCCATATCCTCTCTTACTCTCTCCAATTTATATCTCTCTCCTTATTATCTCCTCTCTATGTTTTTTTTTTTATGTTTCCTATCTCTACTATTATATTTTCTATAGTATTAAAAATTTTAAATAATGTAGATTATAAAATATTCTAGTGAAAACTAGTGTTATTTTTTTACATTGCCAAACAGGATGAAGCAATCTCAAGTGTTAATGTGATAGAGGCCTGGTACAATAAGAAGTGAAACGATGCCATTTTCGCAACAGGAGAGGTGTTACCGTAATCTAACCCGAGATTGAGTATACTCATAGCCACTTAGCCACAAGGAGAGATTCCATTCGCTCTACTCGTCCATCAGGACCCACTTCAATTGTGAATACCAATTGACAACCAGCTGCAGATTTCCAGAAGATTATGGAGCAAGAGTCCACCTATGATTGGCTTCCAATGCTGACATCTTACCAATCATAGGCTATCGTCATCCCATATAGAAAAGAGCTTCCTAAACAGTTTTAGGAATAGAAATAGAGGACAAAGCAGACAAAGGGATAATAGAAAGAGGAAAAACATATAGGCAGGTCAGCTGAAGGTGCTAGTGGGCCTAGAGTAAAAACGCTAGAGCAGGACATGAATCACCAACAACTGCCTTCAGAATTTTTTGGTGTGGTCAGCACCAACAGATGGCGAAGAGAGGAAGGAGCTGAATGAGAAACATTGCTTGATTCTGGCTCCTAAGATAGACAAAAGCAGGACACTAAAGTAGGAAATTGAGAAGACATGAGAGATGTTGCCTACTTTCGTTGGTATGATGAAGTAAAGAGTCTCCTCAAAGGTGACACATGCTGACATGTAAAATTGATGTGTAGAAAGAGAATAACATCAATACCCTTTCAGAAACCTCTAATAGCCAAATAAAATGTACTTAATAGCACAAGCACATAGTTTGTCTACACCAAGAGAAAGGTCATGGACACATTAAGTAGAACCAAAAACAGAATAGAGAACAATGTAAAGGGGTCCTTAGAAATAAAAGAGAATAAGACACTTGGTTATTTAAAATAGAAAATGGCATCTAATATATCAAGTAACCAGCCTGTGAGTACATCACCCCAAAACCTTAAGGGTACATTAGCTTTTAATAAAAAGGTTACAAGCTGTCTCAATGATATGGTGTTGTTTCAGTTCTGCTATAACATTTTATTGTGGAGTGTGTGGGCAAGTAGATTGACAATCCATGCCATGTGATGCCATAAAAGAGTCACGTGGAGCAGAAAAATATTCTTTTGCATTGTGTCTGCATAAAATATGAATAGCATACCCAAAATAAGTTTGAATTTCATTGCTGAAGTTTTGAAGGATAGAAAATACCCATGAAAGATCTTTCATTAAAAAAATGTCCAAGTGACCTTGAAAAATCATCAATGAAAGTACAAAGTAGTGATATCCCAAAATAGTAATGACACGATTAGAACCCCAAACATCATAATGAACAATATAAAAAAGACATTATGCACAATTAATGACTTTACATGGTGCCTAGACAAGTCTTCCTCGTTGACAACAATACAGTCTAAAGAGAGTGTAAGGGAGAGAGGGGTGGGGACCATTTTTTTCAATTTTGTGACACTAGGATGACCAAGACAATGGTGAAATAGACTGTCAGTCTGTGACAACACACATGGAAGATGGAGGTTGGATATCATATGGCCCACATGCTTTATATCGTGTGCCAATCATTTGTCCCATATTTCGGTCCTATACAAGAAATGACTTAGTGGTAAAGGTTACTTGGTAGTTTAGAGAGTAGGTAAGTTGACTAATAAATATTAAAGTGAAACGAAATTAGGAATAAAAAGAACATAATTCAAGGATACGAATGGGAGAGGTGCAGCTTGCCCAATGCCGGCAGTGGCATTGACCTTGGGGCCATCAACAAGGGCGATGTGATGCAGTATTCTGGAGATGATAATTTTGAAAATGGGGAAGGATTACCACCTACATGATTAGAAGTACCACAACAAAAATTTCAAGATACAACAGACAAAGAATGAGAGACAAAACGTAGAAATACTAGGTGTGCTCCATGAACTGAAGAGACTTGTTGGGCTGCATTGAGTTGAGGACACTATAGTTACTACAAGACAAAATGTTAGTTGCCAAATAAAACAAAGGAACCCAGGCACGTTTTAATAATTTCAGAGCTGTTTATGGCATTAGATCGGGTGGCTGGCCAAAAACTTCTGAGTCAGATGGCTTGGATGAGATTGAGGGCATGAAGACAAGGTATGCAAACATAGCAGTGGCAGCAGGACAAACATATTTAGGGTTTTCAGCCTCAAACTTGACAGTGATTGTTGGACTACAGAGCAAAGGTTTTCAGCCCCAAGTTCAGCATCAAGATTGCAACGAACTCTAGTAACAACTTGAGAAAATAGTTTTACTTCATTGTCTATGAGAACAACACTTAGCATGAACTGAAGATCGATCGAAGGCAAAGGATAGATGGGAATGGAATTATCATTGAGGTTTCGGTGCGAGAAATCTGGTAATTTGTTATTTGTTGACCTCCCTAAGCTGTGCGATTGCATTACTGGAGGGTTCAAATTGCTGCTCTCACATTCATGGAGGTAGTTCATGACCAGTTTTGTGTTTGATCAAGGAGGAACCAATGTTGTGTTTATACTGGATTGGACGAGCTGTTGATCCAATAACTCTATCCACAGTCTCCATTCAGATTGCTTCCAATTACAATAAGATACACAAGTGGATATGCAGTTGATGCTGTCACCCTCGTGGTTGATTTTTTTGGAACTATAGAAGACAATGGGATCCATGAGGAGGAGGAGGAGGAAGGGGGTAACTATTGTTAACTACCTTGCCCACGTGTTGAGAGGGTGGAGAAGGTAGGGGAAAACATGAGAGGCTGTGTGAAATATGAGGAAAAGAGGGGAACGAGAGAGGTAGGCAATTATTGAGTGAAGGTTTCTGTCGGCAGGGAGGTTTGCAAACTCTTCCTGCAATATTGTTTCTGTTTTCTTCTTCCATAGTTAAACAAGTCTATTTTACAGTTAAACTCTTAATAAAAATTACTGTTTTATTCCTGGGTTCCTAACACCTCCAAACACATTTTACATAAAAAGACAAGCTCCCTAGCCCCATGCAGTGAATCTGCAAATGCAGAAATACTCTGCCACAAGTTCCTGGCTATGCAGCAGATACATGCTACACGGCACAACATGAGCACCTGTGACGCTCCAAATTTAAAAACTTATATTACACGGAGACAGCACATATAATGGTGTATCTGTCTTTAGAGGATACTGCTATTTGATTTCACTAGTTCATAGGCTAAACTTGTAAAATCCCAAAGTCTAATGCTAAAACTAGAGAGTATCTTCTCCAGTCAGTTAAAAGTTCAAGAGGAATGCATTACGCAGCTAAAATCAAATGGTAATGCTATATACTAAACTTCACAGTCACGCCCTACCATAAAAAAAAAAAAAAGAAAAAAATACTCCACAACCATGAAAAAATCTTCCATATTTCGATTCAGATGCTATTTAATGCCTGAATACAAAACAACCGAACAGGAACAATGATATACATACCAATCTGCAGAGTCGTATTCATATCATAATGAATAATGGTCACAGAAGAACTCAATTATGTCTGTGGTTAAACCTCGGGGATCATGATGTTCTTCATCAAAATACACCATCTAAATTATCAGATTCCCATGAAATCAAGCTAATCAACAAACAAAAACAACTAGAATATCTACTTTGCACATAACAAAATGAAACAAACCCAAACAGCTAACACCCAAAGGCAACTATTCAGTCTTCAAACCTGGAAACATCAATTTTTTTTAGGATAAAAAACAACCAGAGCATAATTCAATTAAGAAATACAAAAAATTACATCAAAACAACCCAAAGATTTTAAAAAGTAAATTAGTATTCATTCAATGAAACAAAACAAAAGCCAAAGAAAAGCAACACCCACATAATCTTTGAAATTTTACCTCAAGGGCTCTTTTGTGTCTTTTATATTTCCTCAACTCTTTGATAACTCTACAAAGCTCCCATTTCGTGAGGCTCTTTCCTTCATTCTCCCACTGATTCAACACAGTGGCGGAACCCTGTTCTGGGTTCTGCATCAGCGATATTCTCCTGTATATATCGTTCCACCTGATAATGGGTCTGCGCTCGTAGTCCACGGTTCCATAACTGTGGATCTTCGAGATGGAGCACGTGACAGAGAGCCCCTGAAAAGACTCGCCTTGCGTGTGCCGAAGGGTGAGAGTTGGAAGTTTGAAGGGAATTGTTGCAGAATAAGAGAGGGAAGATGAAAGAGAAAGGGCAACATTTGGGTTGTGGAAAGAGCATTGACTGAGCATCTTCGCGGCTGTGTCCTTGGTGTGCGACACCAACTGGTTCAGAAATGGCTTCGGACCCCGAGGAGTTCTGTAAGATTATTTTAATCATGGTCCATATAACAAGTATACTGACTTGATGACAATTAAGATGATGACAGAGTGAGGATATTTTGGTAAAATTGACTCTCCTCTCTCTCTTATAAATCTGATGGCAGTTACTCACAAAATAGGATTAAGGAAACCATCAGGGTTGGGATATGCTTTGGAAAAAATGTTCTTCTCACCATAGGAGATTGAAAGAAAGAAAGAAAGATTAAGGAAGAGAGGGGAAAAGAATCAGAGATAATTCAATTGAATCACGAAATGGATCCGGGTGTGTGTTTCTTATTGTTAGTCTCATTTTACAGCGTGAAAATCATAAATTTCAAGATCTAAATTTAATGGTAATTTTCTGAATAGATGATAGAAAATTACAACCTATATGTGGTATCAAAGCCATTGGTTGTGGAATTTATGATTATCCTGAAATTGTGTTATTTATTTATTTATTTAATTTTTTTCCAAATTTTATGAACCCTAAATTGTTAAATTTGAGAATCAAGATAACAGTTTAAATCCTTATCCAAATGCTACAATTATTTGAGTGGGAGTTATGATTCTCCGGTTTGCATACGCCACACGAAGTTTAACCAAACGAAGCAATCTATTCACGCCTGCAAGAGTGTGTGTTTTCTCGGCTCAAAGAAAAAGGGAAAGTACCCAAAATGGACGCAGAAGGCGACAAAAGGTTGTAGAGTTTTCTGGGAACCAATGCAGAAAGCACTAACAGTTGTGACTGTGTTCGTGACAGGTTACGACGAATAGCCTTGCAGTGGTGGTGCAGACTTGCGATAATGGGGCGGCGGTGTGGGAGGTGCGTCATACTAAATCCGTCACGACATCGTAGAGAGAGGACGGTGTCGCGGAGAGAGGGTGGCGGCGAGCCGCGACCTCACAACGGGTCTTGCTCTTGCCGCAACTGCTGGCGAAACGATTTCCTCGTCCTCAAAATCATGCGTAAGGCTCGCTAGGCGCCGCGATTTGCGCAAGCAATTTGCTTCTGCAACCACCACGCTGCACGCTGCGGAAGCAATTTTGCTTTTGCAAATCTTTTTTTTTGGGTCAAAACATGGAATGGGCTAACAAAAACTGAGGGCTTTCTTTTTTTTTTTTTTGGTTTTGCGGAATGGGCTAACAAAAACTAAGGGCTTTCTTATTTTTTTTTTTTCGGAATGGGTTAATAATAATTGGGATGGGCCACTATGGAAATTAACTATAAGAAGTTAGTATTTAGTAAATTTAATTTGTAATTATTCGCAATTAAGTAATGGAATCATTAATTATTATGTTAGGAGGTTTCCCAAAGGTGAACCATTGCTTATAATTAATGATATTATAGTGATATATTGACATACTTGTTGAACGTGTTTGTATATCCAAAGATAACATGCATGTTGACTTGAGTATGATTGATAATTATTATAGTTTGAAGTTATGAATTTAAGTGTCACCCAAAGGTAAACCTAGATACATAACTAAAAGTTGTTTTTGAATTTATTAAAATTACTCAAAGCATTAATGTATGAGTTTGTATAAAATTTTGCAGCTTCCACGAATTTGTATGGTGCAGTCAATGGTATCGTCAAGTTCAATGGGCTAAATTATGATGAGGAGTTCATTGCAAAGACTAAGGAATACTTTCAATTGGATATTATTGACAAGTCCATTGTGAGCAGCTTAATGAATGAGTTGACGACCAAGAAATTTGATTGGCCACAACCCATTCATGATCATGTAACTTGAATGGCAAATCTAGCAGCAAAACTAAAAATCAATGGGCATGGATGTGAGTGAGTCCTTTCTAGTACAGTTCATAATAAATTCACTTCCTCCTGAGTTTGGCCAATTCCAGGTGAATTACAACACCATTAAGGAAAAAATGGAATTTTTAGGAATTTAAGGCCATGTTGGTTCAAGAGGAAGGAAGGTTAAAGAAGATGAAAGATCACTCTCTCCATCTCACATTTCATGATAGAGCTGGTGCAACACCCTAGCTAGTTGGCCTATGCTTAAGTCATAGGTTTCCCTGGCTAGGTAGTTGAATGCTGGACTGCGAACTACTAGCGTTCTAGTTTACCAGTTGAAATCAAGGTTACTGAAAATACGGGTCAATTTGAACTTTCTTTGTGAATACATGTACATAAAATTATGGAGCCTTGCGAGTAATACGACGCATAACGGCATAGCTATCAGATAAGAGAGTACGAGTACATACCTGTCGTGTGGAGCGTTATCGGCAGAAGATACACAGAAGGCCCCGAATATACATAACACACAGCTTGATTATAATACATAAGTTTTATACAACCCATTGTCCAGTTGCATCATAAAAGTACATACATAGGTGGCCAAATATATACAAACGGAATAAATACAATAACTACGTACACGAGCGGCACTACTCGCTTCATGTACGGCATAATCCTTAACTCTACTCTCAGGTCCGGCTGGTCTCCGCCTACTCGGAGTCTCCTAGACGC